>JAVSCE010002649.1:0-49716 GCA_032199065.1 Smutsia gigantea
GTGGACCTATAGTGGCCAGAGAAAGACTTGGGGTGGGGGAGGGATGGCAGGCTGTCACTCTGGGTTCACCTTTCCCCACCAGATAAACTAATTCCCTAGAGGAGTTAAGGGAATTTGTGCCTTGGTTTCCCCCTCTATGCGGTGGGGCTACAAGGACTCCGGTATCAGAGTTCGACCTCCAGGCCCTGTCCCCTCCTGGCTGTGTGACTCAGGTTACTGCCTCTCTGTCTGCGAAATAAGAGGCTAATAGTGCCTGGGGGTGAAAGAAGAGCGACAGGTGAGAGCCAGGACACCTCCAAACCTCCCCAAGGAAAACTTATATCGAGTCATGTACCAATTTACAGGTATTTTAGACCTAAAAAATGCTTTCCTCATGCACGACCCCTCCAGCCCCAAGGAGCCCATGAGCATCCCCCCATTACTGCTATCCTATCCGAGCTAGGGCAGGTGGGGTCCACAGCGCCAGCCCTGGAGAAGCTCCCAGGCTGGGGGGACGGAACCAGATGGGGGACTCCCGGCCCAAGTAGTCAGGCCTATGGGGAGTGGCTGAAGCCTCGGTTTGGAGAGTCACAAAGAAAGCCTCCTGCAGACATGTGCCCCGAGTTTTGAAGACCCAAGAGGATTCATACATGGGAAGGAAAGGCATTCGTGATAGAGAGAACCGCCAGGGCAAATGATTGGAGGCAGAAAGCAAAATTAATTAATCACAAATGCTGGTCTCAGCAGGAACCCAAAGTGGCTTTCCCAGGTACAGCAGTCTGGCCGGGCTTTTCAGGACAAGATCTCAAGTCAGACCCCACTGTGGTGTGGTGTGTATGGTTAGGACTGAAGAACGCAGATGCTAGAGTCAGATAAGCTCTTGCAAAATGGGGGTAATAATAGCTTATATCCCCAAGAGCTATTTTGAGAAGATGACCTAAGAGAAGTGTGTAAACGCTCAGCGCATACTCAATGCCCACAAGGCAGCCGCTGTTACCACGGTTCCAAATTGGACTATGTAGATCATTTTTTAGCAGTTATATATTCATTTCAATGTATATTCCTCCAAATTTATATACACTGTCTACTCTATCCCAAAATATATATATCTAGGTTTTCATGGTAGAATATAAAGGTGCATTTAAAAAATAGACGTATTTTGTTGGAAAAGCATGGGGAGGAGGTTTAGAGACAAAATAATGGAATAAGAGAAGCCTGGAGTCTGGAACCACTTGGGTAATAGATTTCTCGGCCTGTTCCCGGGCCCAGTAATTAATCCTGAGGGGCTAATTAAGTTTGGGCTTCCACTCCAGCCTCTCAGCGGCTTCCTTCCTTGCCTTCCGTCTCCCCTAGGGAGGCCCAACCCGGCCCACCCCTCCAGGGCCTCCATCCTGTGCACCGCCAGGCCCCCAGATCCCTGGGCTTAATCATCAGGAATTAGGGTTTAATCAGAGGCCTTTACTGCTGGGAGGGAAGGCTGTGCGGAGGGAGGACCTCTCAGGTGCGGTCGCCCTGGGAAGAGGGTGAGGTGTGCTAGGTAGGGTGGAGCCGATGCAAGCACAGATCATGCTAATATTTAACACTTTGATACTTTGTTCACTGTAGATGATTTTGTATTCATTGTAAGTTTGTTTTTTTTTCATGTTGCCTTAAAATAGCGTTTATCCGGGTAACTGAGTCTGGTGGCCCCTTGTCCGCAGAGGTAAGTGACTTGCTTGCTGCACCCTACTCCCTATCACGACTGCCACACAGAGCTGGGCGCGGCGCCCCTAAGCATCCTGAAGTCAGGAGCTTATTTGAACCTCACCACTGTCCGAGGGTGGTCTGTTATTGGACCGATTTTGTGGATGGGAAGCTGAAGCAGAGCAAGCCAAGTCACTGGCCTCCGGTCGCTCAGCTATGAGGAGGCAGAGACAAGATTCAAAACTTACCACTTGTCCTGGATCCAGAGACAAGGCAAACAGCTTCCCCCAGCTGCTCAGAGGCTTCGCTCTTGCTTAACCCACCGTATCCCATCCATTTAGGAGGAAAGCGAACGCCCTACCCGGGAGAGGCCCTGCACGACCTGCCCCCACCGGCAGTGAGATCCTTGGAGGGCGAAGGAGGAAGGGTACCTGACTCACGTGCTCGCGGGCGCCCTCTGGTGGTACTGTGGGCAGGACGTCATTGTGGGGTACGCAGGGCAGAAGCGACTGGCCTGCCCAGGCAAGCCATCCTCACATACCCTAATTCTATACTGTCCAATATGGGAGCCACTGGCATTTAAAATGTGACTAGTTCAAACCGATGTTCTGTAAATATAAAACACACACCAGATTCTAAAGACCTGGTCTGAAAAAAATAACATAAGTTAACTAATTAGCAATTAAATAATTGATCACATGTTAAAATGATGTGTTGGATGTATGGAGTTAAAAAAAAACACATTAAAATTCATTTCACTTGTCCCTTTTTACTTATTTCCCTGTGGCTACCAGAAAGTTTTAAATGACGTATGTGGTTTCCATAATCTTTCTACCAGGCAGCGCGCGGCTAACTCGATGACATGTGAATGCTAAGATGCGGCAGCCTCTGCACCTTCCAGAAGAGGGCGCTGTGCGCCTGAGGTGCGGCGCGGGCGATGAAGAATCTGAAGAAAAAAGTAGCTCAAACAGTTGCTCTTTAATGGCTGTTGTCTTAGATCAGTTCTGACAACTCAGCCCTGTTTGCCGTCTGCCGTCTCTCACCACTTAAGAGAGACAGATCCCCCTCTGGGTGAGGATTCTGCCTCCAGCCCTCCAGCCCTCCAGCCCTCCAGCCACTTTACTCTGCAGGTAAAGGTGGGGGTGAAGAATTAGGCCTCCAGAGTCAATTCACCGATACTGCATTTCTTGGGTACTTACTGTGTGCCTCGGCATTCCCTAGAGGGATTCCCCAAACAAATTCATCCCAACAGAGGAGGATGTTCGTCCTTCCCTTTTTCCAAATGAGAAAACTGCGGCTCAGAGAGGGAGAGGGAGTTGCCCAAAGTGGCCCAGCAGAGCCCGGCTTTGCACCCAGCTCCACCTGGCTCTGGTGCCTCTGGGCTTCTCCTCTCAGCCAGCGGCCTCCCATTAAAACTATATAGTAATAAACTCCTGGGAAGTGCCGAGCAGACCAAACAGCGCAGATGCTCTTTATCTGTCCCGATGGGGCCAGCTCAGTGGGGCAGTCAATAATTAATTCTGAATTTTCTCCATTTATCACAGCGCCAGGAGCCGAAGTACCTGGAATCCCAATCTGGAGCCTCTGTGGCCCTGGGTTACCTGGGATTTGACACAGTGGGGACGGGAACTGGGGCAAGGGACCCTCATGGAGCCTGGGAAGTGGGGGGTGTTCCTGGTTCCCCAGCCCCTTACTCTGGGTTATTAAATGTTGTGTGATCCATCGGGGACCAGACCAGACCCCAGCCCAGGCTTCACAGTGTCTGCAGACTAGTGGGGAAAATACACACGGAATGAATAATGCTCTAAAGGGAGAAAACAGGACGGTGTGAGAATGCAAAGCCAGAACGGGAGTTGTTTAGGACGTCCCCAAGAAAGGGACACGGAGCCTGCAAATCAGAGGATGAGATGAGGGGTGTGGACAGGGTGCTCTGCACACAAACTGCGGCTCCGGCACGGCCCTGTGGCTAGGAAGAGCTTTTTCCAGGTGGGACCCGCCAAGGGGTTTAGTGGGTCTGGCGCTCAGACCACAGCGGTGAGGTCAGTGCCAAGTCAGAGGCCTCGGGGCTCGGCCTGGAGCCTCACGGTGAAGCCAGCAGCCTCCGGTGGATAGCCAGGGGCCATCAGGGGAAGAGGCAGGCATGCCTCCAGTGTTCTGGGGGACAGCACGGAGGCACTGTGTCTGCCCCAGGTGAGTCAGAGAGCACTGGGCGGTCGCTTTGTATTTTTGTACAACTGTTTCCCCTGGAGGCTTCTTTCAAACTCATCTGGGTGCAGGGATGACTCAGGATTTCTCTGCCAACAGGCAGCCTATGTCTTGCATTCAGCTCTTAGCCCAGCCACCCTCGACACCTCCCTCCTCCAGCAGGTGGGGAAACTGAGGCCCAGCGTCGGACAAGGACCACCCAGGATCATTCAAGGGAGGACTTTGAGCCTAGCCCAGAGTAGGGGATTCTGGGGTCTCAGGAACAGTCCCCCACCTCACCCTGTAGCTTCTGGAGGAGTCTGCTGGACCTCGAACCCCATGAGGGCCGGTGGCTGGTGTCAGGGTCACCACGCTCTCCCCAGTGCCCTGCAAATCATACGGGTGTGATCAACGATTGGAGAATGGATGGTTCCCAGAAGCTTTTGAAAATGCCCCAGATGTCATGCTCAGGGCGTCAGGGGAGAGGGAGTCCTTTTGGAAAGGGCATTTGAGAGCCAGATACAGAGATATGGAGAGAGTCAGAGATAACCAGCCAGCGATGTGGGACGACACAAAGAAAGACAGAGAAACCCAGAGAGAGATAATAAAGAGAGGCAGAGATAAAAAAAACACACACACAGAGACATGGAGGAAGAGAGAAACAAGAAACAGATATGTAGAAAGGAGACAGTGAGATGCAGAGACAGATGAAGAAAAGGAGAGAGAGAGGGAGGATGACAGGGTCAGGACCAACGCTAGCCTGTATGGGAGCCTTTATGTGAATTACAGAAAAATCCCCCTTCCTGGGGCTCTCTGGCCCCTTCAACTAAGGACTTTTGTGCAGTGAACAACCCGCCCCACTGTCTGTGGCAGCCAGAGCAGGGTCTTCCTTAGTATTCCAGCAGGCAGCACACAGAGGGCTCTCCATAAATGCCCGTTGAGTGACCAGACAGTGTTACAGAAGGCTAGAACCCACCTGGAGGCAGAGAGAAGGAGGAAGAGCCGGACTGAAGCAGGAAGTCCAGGTGCCTGTAGTTTCTGCCTGAGCTGCCTTCTCTGGGAACCGCCTGGATTTTCTTGCCATCTGGGAAAATTCCCCTCGCGTTACCGGGACCACAAACCAAGTGGGTAGCCAGGGTGGGAGGTGGCCCCTCCCTGGGACGCCGCGGGCCCCAGCGCGGATGATGGTTGCCAAATCTCACCTGAAACTCCACGCAGCCCAGACTTGCTCCTGGGGTGGAGTCAGGAGCCTGAGAGGCCCTGGGGGGACCAGCTTACCCCATTTTCACAGCCCAGAGAGGAGAGGGGGCCGGCTTGGGTCACCCAGACTAGGAGTCAAGGGAAAAGGCGTTCCTGGCAGAGAGAACAGGCTGTGCAAAGGCTTGTTGGTAAGCAACAGAGAGGGAGAAGGGGGCGCTTAGCTGGGGAGAGTGGAGCCCAAAGACCAAGTTATGGGCTTTGAACTTGATTTTATTTTCAAACGCTTCATCTTTTATTCAATACACACTCAAAGCCAGCCCCAACCTGGTCCCAACCTGGGTGATCCCAGAGCCCCACGGTGCCTCCTCAGACCGGATCTTGAAAATTCAGGGGTGCGCCAGGTGAAAAAGACCAGAAAGGGCTTTCAGGTAGAGAATGTGCATATTCAGAGGTCTGGGGGAGGAGTGGCAGTGTAATAATGAAACAAGGGCCGGGATCTGGCCAGAGTGGTCAGTGACTGCCAGCCCCAAGCGGTCAGGACTGGGCCAGAGAGAGAGATCTGGGGCCAGAGAATCCCAGAAGGAAGTGGAGGCTCTCCTTGGAGGATCAGAAGTGGCTGCATGAAGAAGTGGGTGTTGGAGCTGGGGCTTTGGAGGATAAATAGGAGTGCCAAATGCAGACGGCATGCAGACTGAGGACAGGGGCTGGGCCAGAATTCAAAGAACATGCTGATGGAGTGGAAGGGGAAAGAAGGACTACAGGAGTAGCACTAGACAATGTCAAATCTCTGCAGATCCAGGCTCGGCAGCCCACCATCCAAGGCCGAGAAACCCCTGGAGAGTGTCCCAAGGTCCTGCCAAACCACGTCAGGCTGGAGCCTCCCTCAAAGTTCCCGTTACTCCAGTCACTGTCATCTCTCTTCCTTGGCCCCATGAGGACACTTGGTGGGGGACACTTTCCACACTGTGGCTCTGGGACCTCAGGCCAGGGTTGTGCCTCAGTTTCCCCATCTGGGAAATGGAGACACTGGAAGCCACTTTTGCTGTTTCCTCTCAGGACTGGGAGGCCTCCAATAATCCAGATGTAGGAAGAAAAGAAGGAGAAAGTGGGAGGGAGGGAGGGAGGAAAGGGGTGGGAGAGGCATAGGGGGAAAGGAGAAAGGAAAGGAAGGAAGAAAGAAAAGAAGGAGGGAGGGAGGGAAAGGCTTTGGACCCCGCCTCCGGGGCCCCGCCAAGGGACAGGTCCAACATTATTATTTCAGAGCACGCCAGAGCTGTCGAGGCTTAAGAAATGGATGATGATTTGCATGCAATTTGCATAGTGTTTGTTAAATGTCAAACTGGCCTGAAAAGGCTTTCCCCCACCCCCACTCCCCTTCAGGAAGCAGGCAACCCTCCCCCTTCCTCCACCAGGCGCCCTGCCTGCGCTGGGGCCTTGTCAGTTCAGGGGCTGCAAGGGGCAGCAGCTCAGGGCAGGAGGGGGTGACCTCGGACACCCCACCTATAGAGTGGACCATAATCATGGCCACCACCTCACACTGCAGCGGGGTTTAGGGTAAGTCAGAGCCTGCCAAGGGCACATCGTGGCACACAGTCGGGGATCAAGGACTGGAGCTGCGTGATTATGAAAGCCACTTCCCTGCCGGGCCCAGGGTTGGGCGCAGGTCCCTGGATGTGCAAGGGAATTGTTCAAGAGGGGTCCCTGGGTGCCTGGGTCATGTATGAACGGAGACCCAAACCAGGCACGAGTAGGGGTCGGGGCTGCCTCCACTGCTGTGTGCCCCAATGGCCCAGCAAATACCTGGGGCCTCAGTTTACCCACTGCTGAGAGGAAGTTGAAGGCCCTGCCCTAGGAGGACCCGCAAAGAGCAGGCACCGAGATCTGTGGGTAGCTGGCTTTGGGCTGGGCAACAAGGGGGAGAGGGGACAGCTGAAACCTAGGTCCCCCGCACTAGGTCTCCAGCTGTCTGCAGGAATGGGGGTCCCTCTCTCTGTCTCCTCTGCCCCCCACCCCCTCCGAGGCTGGTGAGTGGAGCCCAGCAGGCCTGGTGCTGCCCCCACAACAGGCGAACACGAGGTTGGAGCATGGCTGTCCCCTTGGCCGCGAGTTATTATCCCCCTGTCTCTGCTCTGCACCCTGCAGCAAATGTGACTCTTAATTAAAACATTATTTCTCAACAACAGTCTCCCCCACCTCTGCCCCTCGCAGCACCAGCCCCTGGACCGTGAACTCTGCCCTCGAGGGCAAGCACAGGCCCCTAACGTTCCCAGGTTCTGCACAGAGGACCCCAAGCTGCGTGGCCACAGGTTAGAGGTCCAGCTGAGGCCCTGTGTTCTACTCAAAGGGTCTGGTACCCAGAATTTGCACAACACACTGCCTGGAACACTCCCCAAGATTACCACCCACACCTCAGTCTCCCCCCCAGGTCCCCATCCGTGCAGGCAGAGCCCTTCAGACACAAACAGGGGACCCCATGCAGAGGGCAAGGCTGTGGGATTTAAGGGAAACACACAGCCAAGGGGGTAGGCACAGGTGCGATCTGGGGAGGTGTTTGGAGAAGGGGCTGGGGCCTCAGCACGACGCTGGAGAGCTGGGAGAGGGCTGGGGTTCCCCTGTCTCCACCTCTGGTCGTTTGAGATTTCATGACTATCTGGCTGCACCCCTCAGCCAAGGCTGCTCACAGTAGAGGGGGCATGTGGGAGCCCCAAAGAGGAAAACGTGCTGATTGGCTGGGCAGGAGAGAATACAAGAAGACTTCCTGGAGGAGGCTGGAATCTCAGGTGGGTCGGAGCCACAGAGAGGAGTGTGAAAGGTGCTTCCGGCAGTGAGGACGGCTTGGGTAAAGGTGTGGCTGAGAGGGCTGATGTCCTCCCCCTCTCCTCTCCCCTCTGTGCTTCTCTTCCTGGGAGATCCTCTGGCTGCCTGTGCGAGCCTCCCAAGGTGGTCTGGTGGTTCCCACAGCCGACCGGACCCCTGAGGCCCCAAGCGGAAAGCCATGGCCTCAGAGTCACATACACTTAGAAGGTCCACAGCTCCTCCCAGGCTGGCTGGCTGGGGCAGTCCTAGGCCAGTATCAGGAGCCATCAGGAGTGTCAAGGCAGCAGGCAGCAGCTGGTCAGGCCACTGTTACACATCCACCCCAGGAGCCCAAACCTGGAACAGCAGGAGGGATAGGATAAGACAATTCCAATCCAGGCCTGTGGGAGGATGAAACACCAGCTCTCTGGTCAGTTTCCCTTCTTCCCTTTTCCCTAACAGCCCAGACATGGACGGTGACACCTCAGCCCATCTCTTCACTCCTGATGGGCCCTGGTGCCCTCCAGGAGGGACAGGGATGGCCCTTAGTCACTGGTAGCCATTCCTGGGAGGAGTGCTGCTCCTTGGAGCCACCTGGTGGCAGTCCCAGGAATTGCAGGCAAAGAATACAACCTGCCAACAGAAGCTCAACCTTTCCACGTAAAGAGCCCAGAGACGGGGAGGGATTTGCCCAAGGTCACACAGCAAGTTGGGGCAGCATCACTCATGTTAATTAGGGGCAACAAGAACAGTGTCCTTGACCAAGGGGTGAAAAGCATAGAGGTATGGAAGCAGGTGATAGTTAAGAGAGGTGAGTCCCTTCTCCTCTCCGGGCCCCCATTTCCCCATCCGCGTTCTCTACAATCTGTGAGGTCCCTTCTGCACCTGACGTACTAGAGTAACTTACCCAGAGGGAGGCCATGGCTCCTGGGAGGCACCTCCCAAAAGTGTCCCAGCCCTGCCTTCTCCTTCAGCCAGCACCTCTGGTCCCCTGGGTCATGGCTCCACCTCCTCCAACCCAGACTACCTGGAGGGGGACAGAGACACAGGTTGCAGGCCAAATGCAGACCTCATGGCCTTCGAGCACTCCCGGAACTGCTCAGGGTCCACCTGGCAGCTCAGGGGCCCTGGCCCCCATGGGCTGTCCTCCCCAAAGCAGCCACCAGAGGGCGCAGGTGAGCATCTGAGTCAGGTGCCCCTCTGCCTACAGTCCTCCAGGGCTCCCACCATCCTGGAGTCAAAGCCCAATCCTCCCTGCAGCCCACAGGGCCCTTCACAACCTGCCCCGTTCCCACCCTGCTCTCTTGCCCTCGCTCATTGTGCTTCAGCCAGGGTTCCTCAGTGATCCTTCCACACAGGCAGGGCTGATCCTGGTCCTGCCCCAGGACCTTGTCACAGACTGTGCCTTCTGCCTAGAACACCCTTCCTCCCCTCTTGTTCTCTTTGTTTAATCCACTCCTTCCTCTTATACCCTGAAATGCACCTTCTCAGGGAGGCCTCCCCTGGCCACCACTGTGAGGGCAACATCTCCATCACCCTTGATCTTCAGCTGTCTTCCCACAGCACTCATTACAGTCTGGCATTCCGTCATATATTTATTTGGTTCCCTGTCTGTCTCCCCGGCTGAACTGACTGCAAGCTCCATGAAGGCAGTCCTGTCTGGTCACCACTGAGTTCCAGTACCCAGCATATGACCCGGCACACAGTAGGCACTCAATAACTGCTTATTGCATATTGAGCAATGATTGCATGGACACCTGTGGGTTGTCCGACTGCCAGAACTTGTAGGAGAAGGTAGACTGCTGCTGGGAACACCCTCTCCCAGCCCCCAGCCCTGACCCCCCCCATCAAGTTACCGTGCCACCAGCTGCCCACACCCCACCTTGAGCCTCTAGGACTGGTATATGAGGCCCCTGCTCTCAAACCGTCACCCCAGGCATGATGGGGAGCCTGGTGAGTGTGACCTCAACGACTCCAGGGTTGCGCATACGGCTCCAGTGTGTGCCCCCTGCCCACAGCCACCCAGATGGTGTCCCGGGCTCAAGGCCGGCCCATGCCCATCTCCACCACCTCACTGTCCAACTTGCCAGGTGTAAGCTTCCATTTCCCAGAGCTGCCCCAGGGCTCTGTGTGTGGCCCCGGTGCCCTTCTCGGCAGACCTTCCGTGGGCCGGGAGAGCCCATTTAGGGGTCACCTTGGCCAGGGGACCTCTTGGAAGTCCTCAGATGGCCGAGTCAGAGTGTGGGCAGCAAGACCCGGGATGGGATTACAGGGAGGCAGAGGCGGGGACGGACAGAGAAGGCAGGGACTCAGAGAAAGGTGGAGGAAAACAGAGACAGAAACGGACAGAGAGACAAAGAGAAAGAACGGTAGGAAATGCAACAGGACAACGCTGCTGACGCGAGAAGGGAGGTAGTGAGATAGTGAGAAGGGCAGGCAGGCCAGAGAGAGGAGACAGGGGCAGGAGGGGGCCGGACTGCTCGGGGCCTGCCTCCCTCCGGCCCCTCCCAGCCGCTTCCCCCAGCAGCGGGCGCTCAGGCCCAGGAGGACCCCAGGCCACCCTCCTGCCCCCATCCCACCCCACTCCGGCCCCAGCCAGGCCCTCCCGTGTCCCCGCCCGGGACCCCAGCCAGCCCCACCGCCCCGCCCCGGCCACCTGGGGTCGCTGACAAGCAGCAGCACCGAGCCGTCCTGCAGGCGCACGTCGCGCACCGTCTGGTGGTCGTCCAGCCGGCGCGCGTTGTAGTAGAAGGTGCGCTTCCAGGAGCACACGCCCTGGCCCACGAGCTGGGCGCGCAGGTCGCTGAGCGTGTCCCGCGGCCGCACCGTGAGCGGCAGCAGCAGCGCCTCGTCCGCCAGGTGCACCTTGATGTGGTAGCGCTTCCAGCGCGACAGGCCCCGCCGCAGCCCCTCCATGGCGCCCGGCTCCGGCCCCGCGCGCCCTCGGCGCCCGTCCGCGCGTCTGTCGGCCCGGGCACGCCCCGGCAGGCACGCGGAGGCCCGCGAGGGCGGGGCGGCGGGCGGACCGGCTGGGGCGGCGCCTGGGCCCCGGTCCTCGCGCCCCGCAGACACCCCTTCGCTCCTGCCTGCCGCGATTAAGTGCGTCCTGCGCGCCCGGTGGGTACCGGCGAACAGAACGCCCAGAACGGAGGCACACAGGATAACCGTGTGTATACACGGCGCACCCCATCGTGGGAAGTGCTACGGAGGGAGAGAGGGGCCGGCGGGCAGTTTTAGACAGAGATCAGGGCCCATGTAGGGCTCTCTGAGCCGGTGGCGTTTGAATTGAGGTCTGAAGGAGGAGTGAGCCAGCTATACAAAAGGTTGGGTATCAAGGGTACTGCAGGCTGAAGCCTGAACAGCCCGTGCAAAGGCCCTGGGGCAGGACCGGGCCTGGGGGATTGGAGGAACAACGAGGAGGCCCTCAGCTGGAGCAGAGTGAGCAAGGGGAAGGGCAGGGAGGGGAGGGCCTTGTCGGCCTAGGGGAGGACTTGGGCTTTGAACCCCGAGGGCAGGAGCCCTGGGGGGCTATGGGCAGAGGAGGGCAGTACTGAGGTTTCTGCTGGTAAGGTTTTCATTGCCTTACTTCCTTCAGGACACAGTCAACGAGCATCTACTCTGTGCCTGGACTGGGCACCAGAGGGCTGTGCCCTCAAGCGTCTCCCAGCTGGGGGTGGGGAACAGAGAGGTTGACACAGACACTCCCAGCTCTGTGTGGTCGGGGCCTGAGTAGTAGGAGAGGAAAAGCTGGGGAAGGCCAGTAGGTGGGAATGGTTCCCCAGATCAGCAGACATCGGATCTTGAGCTTTGACAGAAGAATGGGACTTCAGCACTCTCACCAAGGAGGCACCTGACCATGGTCACGAACTATATAGTCCAGCGTGTGCCTAGGAGGCTTGTGAGCAAGGGGCTGCCCACGCCCAATTCCGTGCTGTCCTCCCCCAGTCTTGCCACCCCTTTCTCAGGTCCCACCAGCCCCTTCTTCCACACTTTTCTAAGCACCCTCTTCCCTCCCCGATCGGTGCTTGCCCCTAACCCACTGCCTATACCTGCCCAGACAGGACTGACCAGTTCCGGGGATCCAAGCTGCTGAATTGACCTCAACAACTCAGTCTGTTCTTAGATGCCACTTACGTGGAACTCACTGGGAACTTCTCCTCCAGCAGGGGGAGGGACGCTGAGGCCAGAACAGGACAGTGGAGAGAATGGGTGCTGGTCCTGAACCTTATCCCTGGGAGTTCCTCAGGAAGGAACCCACCCTCCCTGGGCCTCGATGTCCCATCTATCCAATGGGGTTGTCATGGGCATTAAATTACTGCAGGTAAAAGCACTTAGAAACATTCCAGAAACACAGTCACTCACTAATTGGCTATGCCAAAGAATCAGACACAAAGTCCAATTAGGCTCCTCAAAGAAAAGCAAATAAAAACAAAAATAGCAAATAGGAAAGCACCTGGTAAGTTACAGATGGTGTTCTAGGTACTAGATTTTTAAAAAAAGAAAGCTCCCTTTAATTCTTGCGACACTGTTATCTCCCATGTTACAGATGAATAAACTGAGGCATAGAGAGGGTAAGAGGCTTCCCTGAGGATACACTGAAAAAACGGCAAAGCCAGAACTCTAGCCAAACCCCAGCCGCCTGGCTTCATCAATCATGCTATTCTCCACTTATCACACAGCTTATTACACAACCATCAGGTTTCAGATGGAGATTTAATAAGTGGCTAAAAGCGAAATAAATTCCAGATGGACATACCTCCACCTGCCATGGGAAAAAAAGAGAGAGAAACTATAAAACTACTAGAAGAAAACAAGGGAGTTAAATATAACAATCCTAGTGTGATGAAACATGACATTAAACCCTGAAGCCTTTAATTAAAAGCTTAGTAACTGCCTACATACAAAAATAAAATTCCTGCGTGCGCGCGCACACACACACACACACACACACACACACACACACACAAAATACTAGGTCTATAAACAAAGTCTGGGAAACCTTTCTAAGACATGATAGACAAAAGGCTGATTTCCTCAACTATGTAAAGAGCTTCCGGAAATCAATAAGGACCAACAATCCAATAGAAAAAGAGTCAAAAGACATTAACAGTTTTTGAAAAGAAAATACAAATATCTCCTAAGCATATGAAAGGGAGTTAATTCTCAATAAACTAAACATAAAACTACCAGGAAATACTCCTTTTTAAATTAAATCTACCAGGTGACTAAAGATGAAAAAGTTCAATAATTCACCATGCTGCTGGGGTTCTGGGAAAAGAGCAGTCTTATGCGTTGAGGTTCAGAGTGTGAAATGGTGTAATCTCTCTGATAATAGCTACTGAAATGCTAAACCAGCTATATCCCTTCTTGGAATCTATCCATGTGCCCAAGGACAGATTATAGCTTAACATACATGCTGAGTCATTTACATGTAACCCACATAAAACTGTGAGGCTAAGCTCATCGAACAAAGGAGAGAAACTAAGTTCCAGAGAGGGGCATGGGAGAACAAGGGCCCAGGCTGGTGTCCACTCTCTCCAGGGAGGATCGGTAGAATCTACCCGCAGAACTGGGTCAGCACAGCCCCAGCCACCTCCCTTGTAAGGCTAAGCTCTGGGACTCATGCATCACACGTGTTGGTGTTTAGAACAGGTCAGTGCAAGGCCCAGGGACACTTGGCTTTAACATATGGAGGCCATGCCAACCACACGGAGCCCTGTGAGTGTTGGGCGCCAGTTCCAATTAATTTTGACTTTCTCATTAAGCCATTAGGAAAAGCCAGGTGGCTGCAGGCGGTAGGCCCTCTGCCTGGGCTGCTGGATTAGAGGGAGCATGCTTTCTGCCTTGAGACACTGTATTATCTGTCATGGAAATCATGGAAGACCCAGGCGGACAGTGACAAGCTTGGAGACTCCTTGAGCTCTGGAACTTGGGAGGCTTAGAATTGTGGTATCACTGAAATCGTGGACTTCCAGGATCTCAGAATGGCTGGCCTTCAAGACCCTCAGAACAGTCACTCTTCCTCCTGAACATTCTACACTCAGAGAGCCAGGGTTCCAAGGGGCAACAAACACATACCACTTCTGGTTGTCTTAGGAGCACAAGGAATGTGGGGGAAGGAGTGGCATGATCTAATTTATGTGTCAGAAAGGTCCCTGACAGTGCTGAATCCATTTCAGAAGAGAGATACATTGATCTTTAGCTAAGAAAGACCTTGTCTCAGGTCAGAGTGCTCTCTTCAGAGCTACTACTTATTGGACCTAACTGTTCCCTTCCAAGGAATTCATTGCTATAAAATCTGGCAAATGAGGGTACATGATGGTCCCAGTTGGTGCATTGTGTTATTCCAGCCTATTAGAAAAGGCTGTCTGCCACATCATGTTCAAAAATGCCATCCTCCATATGTAAAGAGTTGTTAAAAATAAATAAGACTAGAGAGACATAGGCAAAGAATGTGAATGCCGCTTTGGACACACAAAAGACACAGGTGGGAAATTATTGGAGGAAGACGTACATGAAAATGTTTAATCACCCTAGAATTCTCCCCACTCTAATATTAGAGAAAGGTATCTGATACTACATTTTGTGAGAGTACAGGGTAATGGGCATTCACATCTGTTGTCAGTATAAATTAATACCATCTTTCTGGAAGGTAAAATGGCAAAGTGTATTGAAAGCCTTTGATGGTTAGTAACCATTTATAATGACTCACCTTTGCCAAGTGACAAATCGGTTTCATTTATGACATTTTCCTCACTAGAATAGAAGCTCCCCTGGGGTAGGGATTTTTGTCTGTTTTTGTTCACTACTGAGTCTCTGGTGCCTGGAACAACAACTGGCTCTGATTTATATACCTGCATGATCTAGCCTACTCATTTTTCTGTACACTGAAATTTGAGAACCACTGAGCTAGACCAAAAGGGAAGTTTTAGTGCAGGTATCAAAGCATCCAACCTATTTAGGTCTTTAAGACAACCCTCAAATCCCTAGCACTGAGTGGAGACTTTTCAGGCACCAACTGACCCACGGGTTAACGGATGTGCTTGTAGATGTAAGGATTAAATGAGATGATTTCTGACACTTACTAGTCCTTTGGACATGCCAGGCAGTGTTCGAAGAGCTTTACAAAACCCAACTCACTTAATCACTTAACAGCAAAGCCATGGAGCAGGTGCTAATTTCAGGACCATTTTACAGATGAGGAAAGTGAGTCCACAACATAGAAGCAGCACTCCAGCTAGTGCCTGGCATATAGTAGGTGCTTAGAGTTAGTAGAACCAAAATCTTGGTCAGTCAGCAGCATGAACACCTGTTCTTGTCTCTCCAGAGAGCATTTCCTCTGTGGTCCCATAAGAGACTCTGGGCATCAGGATGTGTTCCCTAAATGTTTCAGCACTCGAATTCCCTGGGTGGCTCATTATAGATCTGCTGGGGATGGCAAGCAGAGATGGTAGTGGCAGGTTTCTGGGGGCATGGAGATGTGAGACACACACTGCCACCTCCCATCCTTAGAAACACACAGGGACACACATGAACGCCTCCCCGCCCCAAGAGAAATGCATTCACACAGAGACACCACAGCCCCTTAGATACACACACATGCACACACTCACTCCCAGACGAATACGAACACACCCAAGACAAACACAGATACCCACATGCCTTTAGTCTGGGTTGGCCAGGTTGGGAGGCTCAGGACACCCTCTGTTCGGGTAGAGGCTGCAGCCTCTGGGGTTGGGGCCCACAGCCTCCTGCTAGGGCAGCGGAAGGCCCGGCAGGGAAACGCAACCAAGACTAAAGGACCTCGGGCTGCAGGAGGGACAACTCAGCACGCAGAGCATGGCTCTCGGGCGCCACTTGGCGGGCACGGGGGGAAGGGTGCATGGCTGCCCGCGAGGCTCCACATCTCTGCGGGTGTCTGAGTCTGTCGCTTTCTACCTCTCTGTCTCCAGCTCTGCCTCTTTTTCTTTCATGGTCTGTCTCTCTGTCTCTGTCTCTTCTTCCCCTTCTTTCTCTTCCACGCGTCCTCCAACCTCTGGAGCCCGAGGCCATTTCCTGAGCTGGGCGCCTCCCGGGACCCCTCCTTGGCCAAGCTCTTATTAGCCGCATTATGTGCTCCGTCCCCTGATGGCACACTTCCTGCCACCTGTGGGCTCTGCTGTGACTCGGTGCAGGTGGGGCGTGGTGACCAACCTCCTCGGTTTTGCCAGTGGGCCTGCTTCTTCCTCCTTGGTCTGGCCTTTGGGGAGGGGACCCCATGCCTCAGTTTCACACAGGGTCCCCCAGTAGTGCCTTGGCCCAGACGAAGCCTGCCCAGGAGCTCCCCTTAGCTCCGTGAAGACGGCAAGGGCTGTTGGCGTGGTGGGGGCCTGGAGGACAGGGAGGCTTTGAACCCCCAATCAAGCAAGAGCCCAAAGAGACACAAAGATGGTCATCCTCGAACCCTGCTCGGAAGGCAGCGATCTCCTCCTCAACTGCTGAAAATCCACATGGTCTCCCATGGCCTGTGGGCTGGCGTCCTGATCCCTGACCAGCCTGGGCCTCAGAGGCCACTCTGATCCTGAGTCTCCCACGCTCTCGTTTCCTCCAACCTGCTGCACCCATTCCTCCCTGGGGGCTTCTGGGCATTCTGTTCCCTCTCCTGGAATGCCCTTCCAGTCACCTCCTCCAGGAAGCCCGCCCCACTCCACCTGCCGCTGGAAAGCATCCGCTGAGCCCCAGAGAGCAGGTCTGTCACTGCTGTGCCCCTGGCACAGAGACTGGCACACAGGAGGGGCCCAAGGAGGGCTTGCAGAGCAACCGAGCCCACGAGAAAGGATTCACAGGCATGCCCTCGAGCTGATCTTGCCTTGCTGTAGGGGGGAGTCTTGGGTCCTGCTCTGTGCCCTGTTTTTCCAGGGACGGGGGGGAGGGAACATTTTCTGGGCTGCTTGTGAAACCTACCCTGCTGGGTCTCATTTCAGCCGAGTCGGTAAGTATTTGGTTCGCTGTGGCGGGCAGCATGTACGCGGGGGGTGGGGGGAAGCTTCAGTGCCTTTTACGAGCCTCCCTGTGGGGGCCTAAGGCGAGGTTTCTGTGGCTGGGTATGTGGGGCGCCCCGGCAGCTTCACAGCGGGTCAGCACAAGACGGGTAAGACGGTGGGACTGGAAAAAGCCAAGAGAAACCACCAGCGGCTTCTGGTACTTAACCCCACAGCGTGCAGCATTCGAGAAGCCAAATGGGGCCTCTTGTTTTAAAACCGCTAATGCAACATTACAGATGACAGAGTCATGGTGGAAACAAAGAGCCGGAGGGGACCCCCTTCCCCCAAGTCTGGAGGGCAGGGTTCATCCTTAGAGGGAGGGATTTCAGCAAGGAGAAGGCCCCGGTTTACACCTGGCTCTTCTGGAAGCATTAACAGCAATGACAACCATTTGCTAAGTGCCTACTGTATGCTGGGTGTTGCATAAAGCACCTTCAATGCATCATCTCATTGTGCCCTCAGAACTCACCCTGCCCACTTTATGATGAGAAATTCAGAGGCATTCACGGTCACTGGCTCAAGGTCATCCAGGTGTGATTCCAGCTCCCCGACCTGGCTTGGTCTCAAGTTAAGTCACCCAACCCTTACGGAGGCCTCCCTGTCAGGGTCACTGTAAAAAGCCCTCAGCGGGTCGGGTCCCAGGAGTGACTGGAGGTCAGGCCTTGATCAGATCAGCAGGTCTGAGTTGGGACCCGGGGACCTGCTCCAGGTAAGCCCTGAGAGGTGTGGCAGCTTGCAAACGGGTTTGCAGTCGTCCCTCTAGATCTCAGTAGGGATGGTCTGCCACCTGGTGTTTGCCGGAGACACCACAAGACGCAAGGATATGGTGGCCTCCCTGACCCCAAACCTGGGGAGTTTTTCTGCCAGACCTCAAAAGGCCCAATAAGCCAAAGGGTGAAGTGTTCTGAAAACTTGAAAATAGGAGACTATTATTTTCATTCTCCTCTCCGTAGAGTTGGTAAGCATCCACTACACATCTACGACGCTCCAGGTGGTACATCCTTGTCTTTCTTTTTCTGGTTTTGGTTGCTTTGACATCTGGGGCCTCATAGCTCCTGAAGGGACAGTCCCTCGGTCCCTCAGGGGCTAGCTAATTCCCAGAGACAGCACACGACTCCCCCTAGCGTGCCTTTCAAATGCGTATGAAAGCCCAACCCAACGTCCTCTGTGGGGCTCTTGCTCTCAGGGTCATAGCCCCTATCCTGTCGCCCCGGGGCTAGGTACCCGACAACTAAGGACAGCTGCATGCCCCAGAACCCACTGGAATTATTCAAACTAGCTGGTCCTAAGCCTGCTCACCCTGCCTCACCTGTTCCTCCCCATCGAAACCACAAGACCTCTTGCCCACATTTCCTGTCTCCCTCTGTCCCTGACAGACTCTGGAGATTCCCTGGGCGGCCCTGCACGGCATGGAGTGCCCCCCCCTCTTGGGAACTGTAACAGAAAGTGTTTTGGGGGGCACTCCTCTCCCGATCTGTTGGCCTCACCACCCCTGGGTAATAATGAAGCCTATGTTTTGAAATGCCAAGCACTGAAGAGACAGAACAAGAGAGAACAAATCGCTGCCTCAGTGATGTTTACATTCTAGGGAAGGGTGTGGACAGTACCTTATGAGGACAGGCGGGGTGTGACAGTGACAAGGCTGGACGTGGAATGCGGGCCCTGACCTGCAGGGTGAGAAGGGGCTGCCAGCCATGTCCGGGCCCACACCATCTGGGCTGAGCTCACCGGATCCTGGTTCATTGTCTGGGAGGTCACGTGAGCAGAAGCCTCTGAGGTCCTGAGTGCCTTCTGGTGCAGAAGGTGGCCTCTGTTGTGTCAGTATTTGCAGCCAGATTCAAACGCAGGAAGGCGGGTGTTGGTTGTGGATTTGAGGTCTTGCACAAACAACACAACAGGCCACGGGGCCAGGCTGCTGCTCCTGGGTGCCTGCCTTTGGGGGAGTGATTTGGGGGCCTTAGCTCCACTTTAACCTTCACTGGGGGCCGTTTCCCACCCGGTTATCCATCTGTCTCTGACAGTATCAAGGGAGTGTGAAGTTAGCCTTTGGGTCAACTCTAAAGGTTAGGTACAAGCACAAAACAACACAGACAGTAATCTTCAAGTCCGGCTGTCTCACTGGTGCTCAGAACGTCACTTTATCACCAGGCAACCTGACCATGTGGCCCCCAGCGGTGGCTGAGGCGACTGTGGGCAGGTGAGCCTCTCTTGGGCTGTGAGCCTTCCTCTCTGTGACCTCCCGGGGATGGACTCTGGTTCCCAGAGAAGCTGCGACTCGGTTTGGGGATGTCCTGGGATGTCTTTGTGGCCCAGGATATGGACGAGTCTCATTTCCTTGACCAGTGTTCACATCTGTGACCCCCCCCAATGCAGATTTTGTCCTACCCCAGTGTGATGGGCAAAACCGTACCTCTTGTCACCAGGATGTCCGCCCCTGAATCCCTGGGCTTCTGGCCTCCAGAACAGAGATAAGTTTGTGTCATCTCAAGTCACAAAGGTTGTCCACTCAATTTGTGTTAATTTGTTAAGGTAACCATAAGAAACACATGCTCAATTATCCTGCACGGATTGTGTGAGCCCCTCGAATCCTGAAATGAGTATAGCACTGTGGGGACAGGAGGCGAACCACCTTCTGGAGAGAACAGCGCACCGTGGGGCAGTGGGGCTTCCAGACACGTGGCCCAACGTAGCTGCTCATTCAATCCTCCCAGCAACCAGGGTGGAGGTCATCGTGCTCACCTGAGACAGGACAAAGCTAAGGGCCCCAGAGGGGGTCAAGTCACTTTCCCAAGGGCACACTGCTGAGCCAAGTGACACTGAGGTGTGAAACCCCTCTGACAGGTGAGGACCCAGGTCCAAACCCTGGCTCACCATCCTGGGACCTTGGTCTGACCTCTCTGGAGGGGTGAACACTGGGAGGGTGGGAGCGGCGGTCAGTGGAGACCCTGCCCCTTGTCCCGTCAAAAGGGGCCACACCCACACTCCCTGACAACTTTTGTGGCCGTCTTTTTAAAAAATAAAAAGGCCTTCTTACAACTGCGTTGGAAGCGATTTGACCAGGAGTACTGCGTGCAGTTCAGGCCTGGCAATCACCACGCAGGCTTGGGAATTCCTGCAAAGTGAGAAAAATTTAACCTAGGAGCTGTTTTGAAATACAATGAAATCTTTATGAATACAAAATCTAGCAATTGATGGAGCTGACACATTTTTGTAGCTGTGGAGACGGGCTGAGGTATTCATTCTGATTTTTGCGGTTTACTTTTTGTATTTTGGGAGCTGATGTCTTCCCTCCTCCTCGCCAGGCCCCAAAACATTTTGACACCCTAGGCCTTACTCCTGCAGGGCCTTCCAATGCCTGTCAACATTTATTAAGTGCTCAGGGAATTGGCTCCAGAGTTTTTTACATATATTAATTTAATTTTCGCAAAGACCCTCCCTGATACATACTATTATTATTCCCTTCTTCCGGTTAAGGGAGCCGAGGCTGAGAGGCGTAGCCGCTCCCTGTGGGCACCTCCCACCTTCCACCCCAGTGGTTCTCATGTCTATGAAACCTGACAAACCCCCACCTTTAAAAAACGATTTTAAATTATGATAAAACCCCCATATAACCGTTTCTAAGAGCACAGCTCAGAGGCATGAAGCACATTCAGTATCGTACAACCATCCCCACTCTCCATCTCCAGAAATTTCCATCCTCCCAAACTGAAACTGTCCCCATGATCCCAGCCCCTGGCCCCACCCTCCACTTTGACTTTGTGTCTCTGTGGCTGTGGTTCCTCTGGGGACCTCCTGAGAGTGGGATCAGACAGGATGTGTGTCCTTCTGTGTCTGGCTTATGTCACTGAGCACTGTGTCCCCAAGGTCCATCCAGGCTGTGCAGGTGTCAGGGTGTCCTTCCTTTTTAAGGTTACTGAATAATATTCTGTTGTCTGGATGCACGTTTTGCTTATACATACCACTACACATCTGTTCGGAGGGTTATTACTAAAAAAACACACCCCAAAAAACAAAATAAAACAACCCAACAACCAACCACACACACATGAGAAAATCACAAGCATTGGTCAGACGCGGAAAAGTCGGCACGTCTCGCGTTGCTGGGGGAGAATGCAAAGTGCTGCGGCCACTGTGGCAATAGACGGCTCCTCAAAGATTACACAGAATGACTGTGGGACCAGCAGTTCCACTCCCACATATTCTCCCAGGAGGATGGAAAACAGGTGTGCAGACACGTGTACACTGTCTCCAGGGTGGCGTTAGTCAGAGGAGCCGAAACAGGTGTCCATTAGCTATGGTCTCCTTTCCAACAAAATTGTGTTCCACCTCCCTTCTCTCCTCAAATACAGCTGAGCTAATATAATCTAACTGCACACTATTTTTAAAAAACCCTATCAATGTGATGGCCTGATCAGATACAAACAGTATACAAAGCAAAAGACATCCAAGAACTGTTAACTCGGCCCTTAAATGTTCAGGCACAAGCCCTGATTACACCCCGAACACCGCCAAGCACTCGCTCACTGGGACCTGTTCACACAGCTCTGATCGTGGATGGAAGTAGCAGGAGGTGTTTAGAGCCCAGATCCCAGCAGCACTGTTCACGGAAATGGTGAGCAACCCTTGGTAAGGTTCTGGACTAAATGATAAGCAATTTCCTCTCAATTTGCCCAAGTTGCATTCCTGGAAAAATCCGTATGTACGAAAACTATGGAGAGGCATTTTGGGGGTGAACTGTATCCCCCCTCCAGTTCCTATGCTCACATGCTGGCCCCAGGGACTTCAGAGTGACTGTCTTTGGAGACAAGGCTTTTACTGAGGGAATCAAGGAAAAATGAGGTCATGAGCGTGGGCCCTGAGCCGGTATGATCCTTGGGTGTCCTTATAAAGAGGGGAAATTGGGACACAGACACACACACAGGGAGAGGACTGGGAGAAGGAAGCAGAGTTCAGGGTGATGCGTCCACAAGCTAAGGTATGCCGAAACATGGCCAGGGACCCTTAGGATGTGGGAGAAAGCATGCACGGCTCTCCCTCACGTGCAGTAGAAACCAGCTAGGCTGATGACTTGATGCGGACTTCTGGCCTCGAGAACGGTGAGAGAATACAATTGTTTCAAAGCACCCATAGTACATAACCACATCCCTAGCAATGTTTCGTACAGCTTTGTGAAACAACCATTTTAGGCCCGAAGGTCTGTTCTCACTTTGTGGGACTGGCCTAAACTTGACGTGCCCCCAGGCTCTGTCTGGGCAGCAGGCGGTCAGTCCTGGTTGGGAGGCCTTGCATGGTGCTGGGGGGGGGGGGTACCCCCACCTCCCAGGGAACGTGTGTTCCATTACAGCTGTGTGACAAGATGCGAAAACAGGTCTTCCAGCCCCAGGCTGAGTCACCCAACACAGAAGGCCTGGTCCCCGATTTCTAGACTCTAGCTTACACAGAGGAGACGGGCCTCTGTGTAGCAGTTAACATGCCACACAGAACCTCGTGTGCAACACGTAGATGGTGTCCTGTCAACCTGTCATTGGAAAACGATTCTAAGCCCCTGCGGAGGGAGAAGCTCACAGTGTATTTATTTGTGGCAATTCGGACCAACCAGGTGCCAAGGGCCAGCACCGACCTGTCTTTAATTCTCTGGTTTCTGAGGCACGCTGGGCAGGGTTGTCAGATTGCTCTTTTAAAACTAAACACCCCAGTGGGAAATGGTACGCGGGGAGAACTAGCAATTGTTTGGTGGCCTGTGCGGTGGCTGTCCTAGTTACAGAGGGAGGGAAGTGAGGTTCCCAGCAGGTGGCACTGTGGATTAACTCTCACCACCCCGGACCAGCACCAGAATGCTTGGGAAACCAACCCTTCCTCTTGCCCCCATGCCTGCCCCACACACCCACAGCCATCACACCGTCAGCGCCACTTTTACTAGTGAAACCCGCTTGCAGGAAGAGCAGGGCCTCGCTGTGGCCTCTCACACTGGAGGGGCTTGGACGGGAGGGCCCAGGGATGGCACCTCTAGCCACCAGAGTCCTTGTCTGTCTTTAATGAAGGAAACGAATCTCTTATTAATCACAACAGAGATTTCACATATGAATTTGCATTTCCAGCAAAGTGGGTGGATTGGACACCACTGGGCCATGCAAAGCGGGGCCACCCATCCCTGCCCAGTGGCCAAGGGCAGCTACTGAGCATGTGGGGCTCGCACACATGCTGCCCATCAGACCCCCGAACTGCTGGACGCTCCCCCCAGGCACCACAGCACCAGGGATGAAGCAACTGGCCCACAGGCCCCACAATGCATGTGCCCCCCCCCCCCAAAATTCCTAATTCAGGTCCCCTGAATTAGGTCCCTGCCCTGCCAAGCATGAGCTCTACGACCTTGGGCAAATGATCTGTAAGATGGGGAGATGGACATTGGGAGAATTCAGCACTGCCCAAATAATGGTGCCCTACAGGTCAGCACCAGTCTCTGCTCTGTAGGCACAAGACACACACGCACCAGTGCGAACCATAAACTTTTATTAATGGAAAATGGAATGCCTCGTTAACAGAAACTTTGTCTTAAAAATGGCAGAAAAGAACACATTTATTAAAAAAAAAATGTGAATTCACATTGTATTGAGCTACAACATGGTGGCAGGATTTGCTTTTGTTTCTTAAAAGATTCTCTAAGTTCAAGGTAACTCTGGCTAGGACACACAACAGGGCGTCCGCCTACCTGGAAACTCAAGAGTGAGTGGGGTTTAGTAGCGGCGGGTGAAGTGGGGGTAGGGGTGGGGGTGCGGGTGGGGATGCGGGACTCTGCTGCCCCGGTCCTGGCCGGCCAGTCCTCCACCTTCCAGTCCGCCACTGGGCACCACGTGACCCTGGGAATGCCCACCTTGTGCAAAGCCTCCTCGCCTAGGAACAAAGGCACACGTTTGTCCCTTGAAGCACTTTTTGAGTCGTAACGTGGTGCAGAATACAGCTCTGCAGCCTCTAGAGCCCGTGTGGCTTTTTCCAGGTGAGAAAAATCATAATCACAGACTGCATTCCAGTAATTGAACAGTGTTATTTGCCTAAGTTGCCAAGAGCTGCTTTTGGGGTTTGTTTTCAAAACATTCCACCCAATGAGTTGATCAAACATGCAAAGAAGGGAGAGGAAGTTAGGAGGATTATCAATTTTATCCGTGGACAAAACTTCTTACCCCGACACTCCACCCCGATTTGCCAAGTGCCCTGGCCCTGAGGGCCCAGACAGGCCCCTCTCACCACCTGAAAAAGAACAAAGAAGTTTGCAAACACTCCCTTCTTTGAAGTGCTTGGAAGTCTCTGGCAATGCTGGAGGGATGCTGACCCCTGGAGAGTTCTGGGTCTGCGGTGGCCTCGCCCAGGAAGGCCCCTCTCCAACTTGTGACGTGCAGGAGTCAGCCCATACCTTGCCATCTTGCGTGCTCCCGGCCCACTGTTCCTGCATCCACCGTGCCTGGCCAGGTGCATTCCTGATGCTCCTCTAGCCTTTGACTGTGCTCAGTCCAGTGACGTCCACCCCTTCGTCAAAACAAAGAGCAGGTACACAGTTTCCCAGGGTGCCTCCAGGGGGAGGCTGCAGCACGCCTCATCATGCCCCACGTCAAAGGTTTCTGAGAGAAGCAGGCAGAGCATGGAACACACGCGGTGTTCAGCACAGCCAGACCATGAGACCAAGTGCGTGAGGTGTGGGGGCCACCCCTACCCCAGCCATGAGGATTGCTGTGATTAAAAAGACAGTAACAAGTGTTGACAGAGATGTGGAGAAACAGGAATCCTCACATATGGCTGGTGGGAATGGAAAATGGGGCAACCTCAGTGCAAAAGACAGTGACCACAGGACCCAGTAATTCCATTCCTGGCTATCTACCCAAGAAAACAGATGTGTTCACACAACAACTCACGCACCAGTGTTCTCAACAGCACGATTATACAACTGCCCCAACATGGAAACCACCCGAGTGTCCCTCAAACATATAGGTAAAGGAAACGTGGTCCAGCTCTATTGTGGAATATTACTCAGCCACAAGAAGGAGAAAAGCTCTGATGTGCGCTACAACATAGATGGACCCTGAACACTCGGTGCTCAGAGAGAGATGCCAGACACACAAGGCCACACAGTGTGCGATCGCATGTCTGTGAGATGCCCAGAGCAGGCAAATCTACAGACAGGAAGTGTGTTTGTGGGTACTGGGGGTGGGGGAGGGATGGGACCTGATTGAGGATGATGGAAATGTTCTAAAGTTGTGGTGATGGATGCATAATTCTATGAATAAACTGAATTCCAGCCAACTGTATACTTCAAACAGGTGAACTGTACGGTGTATGAGTTATACCTCAAAAAAGCTATTGAAAAAAAAAAAAAGTTTCACACAGAAACTGGGGGGATTAAAATCCAAACATGGTTCCACAGTGCAGGGACCAGCGGGTGCCAGCAGCCGTCCCGGAAAGCTTCCAAACCCGGGCCAAGTCTGGCCTGGCTGCCAGGCCAATGGGGGACCCAGGACCCGGAACCCATCAGAGCCGCCAGCACCCGTCTGCGAGGACGAATGCGATACTGCCCCCAAAAAGTGAGGTCCAAGTGTACATAATGCCTGCCATCGGTGGCAGCTGCTCGGTCACACAGCGCCCCAGCTCACGGCTGCAGTGTGAGGACACGCGCCCCGCTTGCTCCCCACGGGGATCTAAGGCGAAACGGAAGGTGATGCAACAGGACCGAGTGCTGAGACGGCCACTCAGGAGAGAGCCCGCTACAGTGACCCGTCAGGCCGGCTCGGTGATCCTCACTTGACACCCGAGTACCTACCCAGAGATTCCGTAGACCATTCTGGCATCTAAGACATTGGCTTAAAAAGGCTGAAAACCTGGGTGTGTGTGTGTGAGTGGGGGGGGTGGAGGGGGAAGCTTCTCCACTGCCAGTGGGAGCAAGTCTAAGGCACCAGGGCCATCTGTCACCTTCACCAGGCACGGCCCCCACTAGTGCCCAGGCGAAACACCTGCGTCGGTAGGCAGAGAGGGGGCACACACGGCCTCTGACTGGGGGCAGCTACCCGCCCGCCGTGATCCCCACGAACCTGGGTGGAGGTGGCCCCCGGCCCTCGCTCATCCTCTTGTCAGAGCCGTAGCCTCCCCAGCTGTCTCGGGAGTCCCGCCCGTGGCGCTCTGGCGGTCCTCCATGGCCGTGGCGGTCATCTGAGTAGTGCTAGAAGACACAATAGGGACAGGACGACTCCAGCCACGTCATTCCTGGACAGGCCCGTCAACCTGCAGCCCCTGCCATGGTGGACGGGCCGTGGCTCTGCACCCCAGCAGCCCCAAGCCGACCTGCCCAGGCCTCTTCTGACCTGGACTCACCAGTGCTCTGCCCCTCCCTACGACACCCCAGGGGCTCCTGGCCAAGCCCTCTGCTGTATGGTTCCCGACGCTCTACTGAAAGGCCCACTGAGTAGAGTCTCTGAAAATTGTCCCTGAAGAACCACCTCCCTTCCTTGCTGATGACAGAGGGCCTGGCCCATGCCCCTGAGGTGCACCGACACCCTCAGACCCTCTGTGCATCCCTCTGGGGAATCAGCATGGGCCCCTCTCCCCCTCTGACCCCCCGACACCAGCACCTTGCAGACAAGAATAACTCAACACTCCCAGCAACCCCATTCTAGGCGCAGGAACCCACCACCTCTGAGCAGCAAGAAAGAACAGTATGTTCTCTCAAAAAACATCCCTATTTTAAAAAAGCCACAATTCTCATGCCCCACCCCTCATGGACGACTCCTTTCCTCTGAGCTGACATCCTATGCACCTTTCACGTGGTGCCTGCAGATCACCAGACATAAGGACCCACCCCAGCACCTAAGAGGGACAGAGAGGGACTCCCACCTACAACATGGACTGACTCAGCCTGCCTAGGGTGCAGAGCCTGGATGCAAAGGCCCTCTAAGCCAGCAGGCAACCAAGAGACACCTGTAGTTTCTATGGGACAAAATCAGGCACGAACAAGCCCTATGTACTTGAAAAACACGTAATCACTGATCAGAAACCAGTCAAGCACACACACTGGTCCTCGCTGGCCAGGACTGACCACTCCCCACCTGCCCCACATAGAAGCAGGTGCGCCCCGGCGGGGAATGCCTCAAGTTTACTCACCTGCCCATCTCGTTCTCCCATCACTGACCTCGAACCTTCCCTCCTGTAAAAGGGAAATGTCTGATTGCAAAGCCAGTCGATGGCCCGGTATATTTCTGCAGGCCACACACAAGCGTTCCACAGTTAGGAGGACTTATTGTAGCTCACAACCTAAGGACTATAATTTAGTGGCTTGAAAAAAAAAAGCTGGTTTGCGACTAAAGGCTTTTCCCTGAGGGTGGGAGGGAAGTTGGATTGGATGAAGGTAGGAACTAAGATTTTAACCCAGCTAAAATATCTCAGTGGACTCTTGGAAGTAAAGACCCACACCTTGAAGCCAATGCCCAATTTATCTGTGGCCTGGTGACAAAGGTCACGGTAACAGGAAAGCCTCAGAGGGTCCCTAACATATGTGACTCACACCAACTCTCAAACTAACTCCAGCCATCATTAACTAAATGAGGGCCTCCTAAGCCCATCTTTCCCCTTCCCCCTTCCCTTATGGAAGAGCTAATGAGATGAAATGGCTCAAGGGAGCATGATGGGAAACCCAAAAAGTGGAAAATCAAGGGTTGCCTTTCTAAGAGACTGGATATATCCTCATTAAAAAAGCCACTAGCAAAAAAAAAAGAAAGAAAAAGGAAAAAAAAGGCACTGGCTAGAACTCAGAGCCTTTAAAACACAGAGCAAGCCAAGCAGGGACTTTCCCCCATCTTGCTGTCCGCTGGCACGGGAACCTATGCTGGCCAATGAGCCCACAGAGTTGACCCCAGCCTGCCTTGCCATCAGGTCCCTTTTCTAAGCCACTCCCTTCTCTGCAGTGACAAGCCGGCCAGGCCAGGCCCTCCTCCAGGGCCTGGTGCCAGCCAGTGGGCGGGGTAAGGAGGCCCAGGAATGGCTGTGCAGAGCCCAGGGTGCTGTGGGAACTACCCAGGGTACCTCCCTCCATCCCCTGTGAAGGGGACTGCACGTGAAATGAACTGCTAGACAAATCGAGGCAGCAGTAAGTAAGTGATTGCCAATTCCAACATCTCGCTCAAGGCCTGTGTTTCTAAGTCTCATGTGTGGCAGGCCACAGTTCCCCACTGGGAGCCTCCCAAGTGAAATCAGAGGTTAGAGAACAGATGGAGACCAATCCCTGCGCCACGCCCAGTTCACTTGTCTGTGGCTAAGGGAGAGGGTGGGCTGCTGACCTGTCGGCCACGTGGTCCTGGTACTGGCCCCGGTCACGATGGTCAAAGTCATGGAAGCGGTGATCGGGCCGAGGGAAGTCTGGGCGGTATCTATCCTCCATGGCAACGCGCTTTCCCTCTGGCCAGTAGGCGTCATCTCGTCTGTTTTTATTTTAAAAAGGATGCAAATTTATGAAAGAGAACCAGGGAAAAGAAGGAAAGGGTGGAGGCGGGGAGCTCTCTCCAGACGCGCTATCATTCAAAATGTCCTGCAGTGCTCATCTCTAAACATTCAATCATTATCGCTTTGATTTGATAAAATCCCCCAAACTGCCAGGAGGCACACTGGTATTCTCCTCTGACAATCCTGAAAAAGGACTGCTGGGAGCTAATTGTACCACAAGGCTGCTAATACCTTGATCCCCCACATGAGCTGAAATGCAAGTGAAATGAAATATTTGATTCTTCTGGAACCGCTTTCCAGAGTGCCACATTTGCATCTTCCTGTCTTCTATTGAAACCTGAACCTCCCTCTGAGTGTTTTGCAAAAGCAAAGGGAATCAGATTGGGTGACAGTGAACTACATACAGCTCAGGATGGCATCCAATTATCTTCTTCCCGATCTTTACCAGAAAACGAGGCTCATGGGGTGGGGGGTGATGGGTGACCAGCAATTAAACAGCTCAGAGAAGCTGGAGACCAATAGACCTACTTTCTGAGAACAGGAAGGCAATCTCCTTTTGCACACAGTGGACTCTGCCTCTCCCTGTACACGGCCCCACGACGCCGACTGGCTGCCCATCGCACAGCAGGCCTAATGCCCACTTGGGTATCTCTGCCATAAACACTTAGAGGGTGGTTATGCCCCACCAGCAGCCACAGTGTGCACAATGAGACAGCCTCGGTGAGGGCATCACCGACTTTCCACGCTGGCAACCACCAGCAAGACTGTGAAGGATAAAGGAGTTGGAGAAAATGAGTCAACTGGCCACCATACCATCGTGACATCAAACGCCACATACTGGAAGGGGTGGCAGTCACCAAGTCCTACAAAGGCGTCCGGAGGCGCCGGACCCTGCTTCAATCTCTCCAATGCCTGGCGCTCAGGTGGCCGGGTGAGAACGGCCAGCGCCACTGAAGACGACCCGCCGCCCAGCGCGCCCCTCTCCTCACCGCCCGGCGTCATAGGGCCTGCGCAGCCCCGGCCGCCGCTCCTGCTCGTAGCGCAGCTGCTCCTGCTGGCGCCGCAGCTCCTCGCGCTCGCGGTGGATGCGCTCCTGCTCCTTCCGGCGCTCCCGCTCCACGCGCATGCGCTCGCGCTCCAGCCGCTCCCGCTCCAGCCGCTCGCGCTCCAGCCGCTGCCGCTGGCACTCGAGCTGCACTCGCTCCCGCTGCAGCCGCGCCTTCTCCTTGCGCTCGTGGAAGGCCTCCAGGCGCTGCTCCCTCTCGCGCTGCTCGCGCTCGCTGCGGGAACACACACACACACGGCAATCAAAGCCTGGTCCTCCGCAGGCGCCACCCCACCCGGGCTGAAATGCACCAGCGGGCGGCGGCGAGCCCAAGCCACAGGGGAGACCAGCCAAGGCTGACCAGCCGCGGGGTGCCCGCCAGCCCGCGGCCCTCACTCACCGCCGCCGCTCTGTCTCCCGGATTTCCCGTTCCCGTTGCCTCTGGCGCTCTCGTTCCCTCTGCTCCTTGATTTTATCAAATGACAGGATGTCTCTCTTCTCTTTGCTTTCCGATTTGCGATCCTGACTCTTAGAGCTCTGTTTACCAAAAGCGGTTCATTAATGTCAGAAAAAAGATCCCAACGTGTCTGGGTGAGACCAACACTGTCCCACATGCTTTACGTGAAGCCCCCAGCAAACAAAGGGCATTAATGGAAGAGAAAGGGGGAATAAAACCTACAGGCAGGTTTTCTGGGGTAGCAGAGCCAAGTACTCCGCGTGATCTAAAGCAAAGCGAGGCTTCTCGGCGCCACAGTGCACACGCGATGCCACGGCAGTCCCTGGCTCAGTGTCCTGGCTGTGATGCCAGCTGCTGGGACAGCAGGTGAGGGCTATGCTTTTTACTTCTCAACTGCTGACTCAGGCTGCAGGCAGGTGCCTTAAAATAGAACACACCAAAGATGCTTTACTGCCAAACACCCCAAGAAGGGCCCGGGTGTTAATGAGCAACTTCCATGCTATTCTATTTCTGGGAGGAGGCACAAAACACCGACGTCCAACTCCCACTTCTGCACCTCAATGGCTGTGACACTCAGGCCACGGAACACACTCTCCCAGCAAGCTCTCACACAGCTCGGAACCCAGGGCCTCCTACAGACTCACACAGCCTCAGAATCTCCGGGGAAGGGGCCTGGGAGACATGCTGTCGGAGACCCTCAGCTTATTCTCTCAGCGGGCTCACGCAGAGGGGAGTGGGGAGGTCAGCAAAGACCAGAAAGCTTGACAGAAAAACAGGCAAGGGTGACGACTATCAGGTTTTACCAAAAAAGCAAGGGAGGAGGCGACAGACACACAGACAGAGAGGACAAGCTCACTGCGAGGGAGGATCTGCAGCCCCAACGCCACAATGCTGTCCTCTCCTATGACCACATACTGCAGGCTGCAGTGGGCAGGAACGACACCAGACCTTCCCAGGCAGCATGGCAGTGGGGTCCCTGGAGTCCTGGGTTCATAACCTGGCCTTGCCACTCACTAGTGGCGTGCCACACGCCACATACCCTCCACCACCTTTCTGAAGGGCACTGCTAACATCCACCACAAGAACAATATACACACACCTTTGGACCAGCAGCCCACCTACTGCCGGCATTCGCCAGGGGTGTGCACGCGAACATCGGGCCCAGCGAGTTTCAAGGGGGGGCGTGGAGACAACCACAGCCAGGGCACTGGTTAAAATCACCTCAGCGCATCCACGAACCGACCACAAAAGGACAGAGGACACACACAGCATGGATAGATCTCATGCGCTGAGTGAAAATAGGCCACGTGCTGTCTGGTTCCATTTATATAAATTCTCAGAATGACAACACTCTAGAGACAGAAAACACTAGTAGCTTCCCAGGGCTGGGCTGGAGTGACACAAAAGGGACACACAAAGGTCGCATCCTAGCACCACACTCCATGTCTCAATGTCAACACCTTCCTGGGTTGACACTGTGCTAGTTCCACGAAATGGGATGATGGGGGGGCGGGGGAGGGGTTGACTGCGATTTGCACTCTGCAACTTCTGTGAACTTAATAATTATCCCAAAATTTAAAAGTTTAAGATGTAAGGAGGCAGAACGGCATGTCTCGGCATATAAAGCTCTCGAACACAAATGCCTCAGAAGGTGACTGACAGCAGCTCACTGATGACCCCCCGCCGCGGTGCTGTGGGGCGCACCCCGTGTGCTGTGCGTGAGGCCCTCTCTAAGGAAGACTGAGGAGTCCATGTGGGTGCAGGGAGGCTTCCTTTCTGCTGACGTCATATCCTGAATGTTCTCAACAGGCAGGCATTACTGTCTAACATCAGCGTTATCTGGGTGCTAAGACTGGGTTTTTTGTTTCCTTCTCTGCCCTTTTCTGTATTTTATGACCTCCAAGGAGCCCACGGGGAAAACAGCATTAGGAAGCCTGCTCTGTAGAACCCAAACGTTCACCTCAGCATTAGGTGCCGACCCCGAGTGCTGCCAGCGAGGATGCTGGCCGCAGTCCCCGACTGCCCCCTTCATCAACGTCATTCCAGCCTCCCCCTGCAGCTGGGAAGCAGAGGGCTGTTTTCCAGAGGGGAAAGAGCCAAGTAAGGAGCTATTAGCCTGCCCAGCTGTGTGTACCACGTAGGAAATGTAGCTCGTTCTGTGACAACATGAAAGATGGCCAGTTTTAGGGTAGACTGCTTTTCTTGGTTAATTTAATAGGCAAACAGAAAATCAACTAAGAAAACACATAAACCAGTCTCAGATTAACCAAGGAGTTGAATCTGCCTTCCGACTAGAAAGGCCTGGGTCTTGCCCATCCTATCCAGTGTGAGCTGTCGTGTGAGAATCAGTCCCCCTTCTAGAAGACAGTATCACCTGACACAGGGTCAGCAAGGGGCCAACAAGGTATGGAAAGCAAATATGGTGAAGTACTGAGTTTAAGTGTCAGCACCCAATTTCTGTCTGTACATATAATATAACCTCAGCAGTTCATGATGTGTCTTTTTGGTGCTTCAAACCCTCTAATTTTAAATGCAAAACAATGTTGTTTCCATCATACAAATCCAAGTGGTCATTAAACCACCATCAGAACCGGTAGGACTTGAGGTGGCAGAGGCAATACTTACTCTCTCCTTTGACCTGCTCGTGGTTTTCACGCTAATCACAGGCTCTCCTTTCGATTTGTCCATTACGACCGTCCTTTCCATTCCTCTGCTTCCTGCAGGAGAAAAGACAGCCACTTGTGAAGCCATGCTGGCGGCCTGCTCCCTGACAGCGTACGCACTGGGGCTGACTGCAGGCTCCCGAGGCTCCATCAGGCGACCACTGCTACGCTCTGGGGCCTCTGCGCCTCATCCCTCTGGTCAGTACGATAAAAAGGAAATGCTGCCCATGTGGCAACACTGGGTTTCGAGCGGCAAGCGGACCCTGACAGGTCTTTGCTCACCTGGAATGAAGTGGCCGTGATTTCCTCACATCTTACCACTGCCACCTAAGTCCGAGGGCCCTCTGCGGCGTGTGCGCAAACACATCCAATCTGCGGGCCTCTTTCACCCCTCACCTGAAATCCTAGTGCTTCAGGATAACCAACTGCGATCTGTATTCCTCCTATACATTCCGGAAAGCTCTACAGAGCCCAGGCCTTTATGCTTTGAATAAGACACTGCTGACTCTGAGGAAGCCCCCACCAGATGGGTGGGCTTTCCTTCAATCATCTGTGGCAATTAAGGCTTCTAAACTGATTCTTCTCTTTGATGACACAAGAGCCAGACTCTAACCACCGGAACTCTTAGTGACTGAGGGAGATTCACAATACTTGAGGAACATTTAAAAAACAAATTCCCCAAAAGGCAGCTGCTGAATCACCCCCATCCCTTAAGATGTAACTTGTTGGGTGTTCTACCAAACTCTAGTGCTCTCAATGGCTGTTCTGTTTTATTGTGGAGGGAAAGATTGGTTTTCTTTTTTCCACAAAACATTCTACACAATCTCAAACTAAAGGCGAAGAGCACAATTAACTTTGCTAAAATGGTGCTGGAGATGAGATCCTCCAAATACACTGACTTCAAAGGGTACAAATGTTGTGAGGTTTGCATTTTCTCTACATTTTTTCACTACCTCTATCTGACCTTAACACACATGCAGGACAAACTTGGCCATATACTGCCAAATCACATGAACTTAGTTCCCAGAGCTAGGACACCTTCTTTTTGGCCAAAGACTCAGGAAAAGCAAGAAGCCGGGTCACCGGCCAGAACACCTCCAGGCTGCTACCGGCGCACACAAACTCCTCTGAGCATTTCATCACCCGAGGCTCTGTTGCTCTAAGGGCTGCCCGTGAACAGCAGAACCCAGCGAAGTCCCCAGAGCACGCTGTGCTTGCTTGGTTTCTGAAATCCTCCCAGTCCCATCCCTGCCAGGCTCTTCCTCTTCACGAACCCTAGGAAGACTTCAATCACCTGATTTGGTGACTCTGGACCGATTTGTAGGTCCCAGTTTCAGCTCCTCTGCATCTTTTTCTTCTTTTTTAATGTCTTCAGGCTTTTTTTCCTCCTTTTTCTCCATCTTCTCTTCCTTCTTAATGATGGTTCTATTTAAAAACACAGTTATCAAACTTAAGTTCCTGAGACTCTACCAGGAGCGGTGCCCACCCAAGTCAGCCTTCCTGGCAGCAGGCGGACGGTCACCGACAATCCACGGTAACGATAATACCCTCTTTAGATGCAGCCACTGTTCCCCCCGGAGTTATATGCTACATCTAGAAACATGCAGGCCGGAGCTGCAGGCTGGGGGGGAGGCTTCTGCAAGCTGCTGAGACGCACTAATGTACACGACAGACATGCAGGCACACCTGAGGAACACCCCAGCTGTGTAAATAAGAACGCTTGTTCAAAACTAGTGTTTTATTTTGTATGTGTGGAATACTTATTTTTAAGTTTTCTAAATAAATACAGCACAAAATAGAATGCAGTATGAGGATGGGAGGTACCTGCTGCGTGAAGCAATGTGCCTTCTACCCTAAACACCAAAGCAGTGCACCTGGTAATTTCGACCTACTTGGGGTAATTAAGAAGATATGCTAAGAGCCAGTTAATAGGCGAACTGGTAGTAACACTGCAGCCCAGGCAGCCCTCTCCTCAGCAGTGAGCAAATCATCACTGCCATTCCAACCTGTCCCCACAGCCCGAGGTTGTCTCGCTTGGGCGATTCAATTCCGTACCAATTAAATGCCCCCCGGGTGCCAGGGTCCAGGACGGGAAAGCCAGGCCCAGCGTGATGCCCTGACCGGCCCTTCCTGAAGCCCTCTCTTCCCTCCGACCCGGGCAGAGCTCAAGCCATCCAAGGAAACCTCCACTCATCTTCCTTCCCATGAACTTCCACAGCACAGAGCTCTCGTCTTTAAAACAATATTCACTTTGAGAAAAACTTTTAACATTTAAAAATGTAAACACACCCCTTAATAATAACTGATGGTGTGTACTGGAATCGACAATTGTCAATAGTTGGAACATACTGGTTTCCTGTCTGAAAACTAAAACACTACAAATCACGGTGGATGTCACACATACACTTGTCCCCTCCCTGTCCCAGTGACAACAGCCATCCACACCTTTACTGTCTACCATTTGGCTCTGTGGCTTCACACACACATTCAAACATAACCAGGCTGATCTCCAGCGACGTTTTACACGTTTCTTAAGACTGACACAACCAGGGTGGCACTCAGCAGGCTCCCCTACACTTTCATCTCCTGTTTTAAAGGTCAGCCCATGTGGATGTTTGGTTATTTAACCGTTTCCCTCCCGAGAGGTACAGAGATTGCTTCCCACGACTCCACGTTTACAACTAAAGCCACAGGAATTAGATGTGCCTCTTCCACTATTCTGGGGTGATGCCTTCTTCCCCCTGCCAAGAGACCTGAAATGCCTTTTGACAGGAGACCCCTCCTACTTGTTCTGTATTCACATGGTACCTCGTAGACACGACACAACTTACTGATGACACCAAGTCAAAAATTGTTCTAAAAAATAAATGCCCATGTAGGAAAAATCACTGGAGGGATATAAATACCAAAAAGGTAGTGGGATTATGCTGAAGATCTGTGTGTGCTTCCCAAATGGTGACTGCATAAATAATCCCCACTCATCCGAGATGGCAAGGACAAGTCACCCCTTTCAGAAAGTTTCTCTATTTCTCTGAGGCTATTAAACCTAGAAATTCTTGAAATGAAAGAAGGTTAATGAAGATAATTATTTGAAGAAAAAAATATAGGTCAGACAAATTTTAAAACACTCAAACACACTTTCTAGGCACCACTTCAAGGCAGTTTGGTTTTAAACATCTCAAGCTCATTGCCTGGTTAAGGGCCTAAGTGCCATGTGCAGCCAGTGAGAATCCTGGCCTTGCCGCTTCCGGGCTGGGCTGTGTGACCTTGGGCCAGGCACGCTCCTTTTCTGAGCCTATTTCCTCTTCTACACAGAGCACAGACCTCTCAGACTGTCCCAGGGAGTAGGACACCACCTGACACATCGTCCAGCTATCACCCACTTCCTTTCTTCCACAAACATGACTCACATTTGTGATCAGAGTATCAGGGAAGGCAATGCATCTCAAACAGCAAAAATACCAAGGACTCCCACCAGCTCCCCGCGGTCCACCCGCACAGACTAGCACCGCTCACAGGTGTGCCTCTTTGTGGACGCAGCTGATGAAATTACGAGGCTCACTCCTAAATGCATGAAGGCTAGTGTGGCATCCTTTACTCGCAGGCCTATGAATTCCAGTTTGGACGTAAACGAAGACTGACAATTAAACCTCTCAGACCCAAGTTCAGCTCTTGAGTACTGATGACCTCCACAGCCATGCTCACATGACTACAAATTTTCTTACATAAAACATAACAGCAAAGTGGAATCACTGTCAGACTGAGTTTCAATAACGGGTGCAATTTTTAGAGTGGGAGTGGACCTAGAAGTAGAAATAAATTGTGATGAGAGCATGAACTTAACGGACACTCAGCATTCTGAGAATAGTGCCGTTGCAAGCACATCACCAAAGGCCACCTTCTTGGAAAGATAAGCCTACAATTTTGATGAGAGTATAAATATGCAAAGCCTGCTCTGAAAGCTCTGCCCCCATCTTGATTAAAGATGTAAATGACCTCCTTTATAAACAATACCTCAGACCTGTGGTTCCCAAACTGCTGTGGCACGGTACCCCCGGGATGCCACATGAACTCACAGGTGCACCGGGACATTTTAAGGTTTTGAGGGCAACAGCAACGCCTGCCAACCGTCAGACATTGCACATTACTGGCCTGGACACACTCATTTCTCCACTAGATCGGCTGCATTCCTTTGGATGGCGCCTGTCTTTGCAAAGCTGGGTTTATGCAGGTGCTGTGATATGAAGCATGAACTGCATGAAAATCAATCTGGATCAGAAAACCATTCCATGGTTGGGAGGCCATGCAGGGGCCCAGAATGTTGAGAATGAAATGAAAATATTATCTTTTCATGTCACACGTGTTATTTCCCAGTAGGCTACTAAAATGAACAGACAGAAATACTTATTAAGGACCACCTGAATCCGGTGAACCCATTTTTGAGAGTTTGGGGTTACTTCACTCAGTAGCTTTACTGGAAGCTGAACGAAGTGGCAGGAGAGGCAAAAGTCACCTGCTGTCGAGAGGAGACGCTGGGGCGGCTGACTGTGGAAAGGAGGGCTCACGCTTGCCTCACAAGTGACCCTGCGGCTGCCACCTGCCCCCTCCCAGCAATCTACCCAAGAGAAAGGCTAGGACAAAGAGAGAAAGGAGTTAAAAAATCACCTTACTTTTCTATTTTGATCTCCACAGAATGATATCTGTCAACACTAGGTAATTTCTCCTTCTTCACTTCACACTCTTTTCTGTCGGACAGCTTTTTCCCAGCAGGTTCGTTCTTGGCCTAAGATACAATATAGACAGAAATGGTTCATGGTCTATGTCTCCTGCTTATGAACTTCAGAGTCACAACAGGCAAGGATCTCCTCACCTTCTCTACGGAGATCATTCTTCCGTGAAGTTCGGTTCTGTGGAGGTGGCTGATACACTTTGTGGCCTCATCAGACGTAGACATAGTGACAAACCCATAGCACCGAGCCCCAGGACTACGGGCATTGGTCACGACTTTAGCTCCAACAACCTTCGTGAGAGGGGTAGTCTTTTATTTTCTCACAAAAATAACCACACAACTTGTCAAAAATTATAAGCAGTTAACTGATTACCAGAAGCACTTCCATTAGTTTTTACTTCTCTGAAACTGTTAGTTCTTCACAATTGGTTGTTAAAGTGGCTTTAATTAATCCTGACCTTTCAAAAAAGAACTACTTTTGATGTAAGATCAGCCCTCAGAGTGACGAAAAACACACAAGAGAAGCTAAAGACAGTGAAACTTCACTAAACACAACTTGTTAATTAATCGGAAGTCCTTCCCACTTGGACCATCTTCCCCAGTTCCACTACGGCCACGCAGAGCTCATGAGCTACCTACTCAGAAGTGCACCCAACCCATGTAGGCCAGGGTTGAGATCAGCTCTGACAGAGATGCACAGAGGATTTCTGCTTCTGGCCAGAATGAAGTACCAGGCATTTACCCTTCTGCTGCCTGAAAAACTAAACTACTGGAGGAAATGTCGGCAACAAGGGTTTTCAGACACCTGACCAGGTCTTGCCAAATAAGAGGGTGGCCCCCACAGCTGCCTAGAGGCCCCACACCATGGGCAGGGAGGAGGGGCCAAGGCTGGGTGGGGCGATCTACCCCAGCTAAGCAGAGCTCAGTGGGGACATCAAGACAGTGTGGAACCACAGAACCGGAGAGGGAAGGGCTGCACAGAGAGCTGCAGAGGGTCTCCTTGAGCAGAGCACCTGGGTGAGGAAAGCACCTCTAGAGTTCTCTCAGGACCACAACTTTGATCTGAGTTAACCCAACAGCTGGAAAGGAAAAGCTTGTAATTCACAGGGCATCATGCCAAGTACTTAGAAGGGTATTATCCTGGAAGTGGACAAAGTTAGCCCCAAACTAGTACTGCTCTGGCCTGACTGATAAAGCCTAACAGCAAGCCTGGGAAGAAGCAAGCAACCAAACTATGTTCCAGCAAAAGCTGAAGCACATTTACAGGGACACAGAATAACTAGCACGCAATGATGCCGACAGCAGAACGGCTGGCATACAATCGAAAATGACTAGGCAAGCCAAGCAGCAGGAACATACAACTCCAATGAAGAAACCAAACTAATAAAAACAGACCCAGCGGTGACACCGATGACAGAATTAGTGTACACGGACACTACATTTATTTTAGCTATATCCTAAATATTGAAGAAGGTGGAGAAAAACTGAGCTTTCTTAGGCAAACACATGGAAGGTATTTTAAAATACCCAAACCAAGCTTCTGGAGATGAAAAATATATTAGATGGGGTTGACAGCAGATGCTGGGGAAGAAAAGATCTGGGAAGTTGAAGACATACTAAGAGAAGCTATTCAAAATGAAACTAAGAAAACAGATGGAAAAAAACAAAACCAACTACAGCAACAGTGAGTTATGGGGCAGCTTATGGAATCCCCACAGGCAAGAAGCGCAGGGAAAAGCTTAGCAAATTAAACCAAAGCACAGTAGCAGCGAACTGCACCAAACCACTGATGAAGAGGAATTTCTAAAGGCAGCCAGAGGAAGACAACACATGTGCACCAAGGAACAAAGTCAAGAACCGCAGCCAATGACGTAAGCCAGAGGCAGCGGAGGTGCACTACTGTCTGGAAGAAAAATCAACCAGCCTGGACTTCTACACCCAATGGAAACAGCTTTCAAAATGAAGGCAGAAGAACAACTTTTTCACATATAACAAAAGTGGCAAGACTTCATCACTAGCAACCTTGCACTACAAGGAAAGTTTAAGGAGGGAGAATGACACCCAGCAGGAATGTGGATATAAACAAAAAGGAATAAAGACCACTCCAAAAGGTAAACTTGTGGGTAACGAAAAACACATGTGTTCCCTTATTTATAAACTTCTTTAAAATATAATTGTTCAAAGCAACACAAACAAAAACACAAAAATAAGCCAGTAAGGTACTGTGTGGTATTAAGTAGAAGCAAAATGTATAACGATAACATCCAAAGGTCAGGGTGGGAAATGGCAATGCACTGTTGTTAGGTTCTTATACTATCTGGGAACTGTTGTAACATCACTGCGAGATGGACAATGATAAGATGTGTACTGTAATTCCTAAAAGCAACCACTAAAATTACAGCTCAACCAGTGAGTCAAAGAAGAAATTAAAAGAGAAATAAAAAAATACTGTGCGACAAATGAAAATCGGAAATACAACATACCAAAACTTAGGGGATGCAGCAAAAGCAGTTTTAAGAGAAAGTTCATAGCACTAAATGCCTACATTAACGAGAAAAATCTCAAATGAACAACTGAACTTCATACCTCAAGAAACTAGAACATATATTAGTTATACATATTAGTTATAACTAATAAGCCACAAATCATAAAAAATACTACTCAATGCCTAAGGCTGCAAGTAAACAGGAACGAGGGATCTAAGCACAGAAAGGACAGGGAGAAAACGCACAGCCAGGCTATGGATTTAAACTTCATCACACAAATGTAAACGTTCTGCAGGACATTCAACAAAGTGGGGAGAGAGCCAGCACCCGAGAAACACCAAGCGCCCGAGGCACAGGAGCCCTAGGTCTAGCTCAGTGGGTCAGCATGAACAAGCCATCTCTTCCCTCTGGACCTCAGTGATCCCAGCTGCGAGGGGATGAAGGGGCTCCACACTCTAGGTAGTAGCCAGCAGACCCTGACATTCAGGTTTCTACCTACAGATGGAGGTGTCGTTCTGCTGACTGAGGAAAGCCCATGTCCAGAGCACGCCTTCGGGGCCAGAGGTGACAGAAGCCTCTGCTGAGGATACAGATATCAGTTCCCCTTTAAGAGATGAACCTTTACTTCTTCCCTATCCTCAAGGTCGGGGGCTGAGCCAATTACGGGGTCATTTGATCTTTCCATCAAACCAATTACTCTTGGAAGAGTATCACTCCATGGCTAACAGACCCAAATGAGAGCAGATACCAGGAAAAGATCACATGTCCTGTCCCCCAGTCCTGCTCTCTGCCCTCACAGCAGCCTTTGATTGGTTTACCCAAATCACAGACTCTTGTCCCCCCATGGGGCGTCCTAAGTAAGCCCTGATGCTTTAGTCCAGAGCTGAGCTCTGTGGGCACGGTCAACTCTGATCCTCAGGCCTCTGCTTAAACATCACTTCCTCAGCAAGGTGTGCCACACCCACCACCCCATCCTAATTTGGTCTCCCTCCCACGCATTGAAGGCATGCTGTAATTTTCCTTAATGTATTTATCACGAGTTGTGTTTCCTTCTTAAATGGTTTCTCCACCAGACTGTAAGATCTGTGATGACAAGTCACCTTCTATCTGTTTGCTTGGGCTTCCTAATTGGTACCTGAGTCAAGAAGAAAGTCACCAAAACAACTGAATGAATAGGTTGTGACTTAATAGTTTTCTTAAACCCCTCTGAAAGACATTCACTGTGAAGAAAAATTCAATCTAATGAATGCTTCTCTGGAGTCCCGCATGCTTAAGTTATTTAATGCAACGTCTTATCAGGTGAAAGACCTGAGCAAAGGAATGCGCAGGGTAGCCTCGATGAGGCCACATCAGGTGGCTGCCAAAGCTCCGCCTGGGATGGCTGCCACGTCCTGACGCCAAGCAGTGCCACACCTGCTCCCCTGCGGAGCCGCCCCGACAGGAGGGCAGAAGACCAGGGCGGTCTCTATGGCTGAGGACAAGACTGCTGCTTTACCTAATTCCAGGACCATGGAAACGTTTCTAAATGTCCTTCAAGTCCTTGGAAAGCTTCTGAATTGTATCACGTTTCCTCCTGTCCCCAGGAGCAGCATGAGTTGATTTGTTTTTAAACCACTAACAGTCCTCAAACTATACACGTATACATATATACACATGCTTAAGATGCTAGAAGATACTCATGTTAACACGTTAAGGAAAAAACTCAGCAAGCCAGCAGCAAGTTTTGTATAGGCCAAAAGATAGTAATTTCTTTAATAAGAGAACATTTCAATTTTAGCTATTTATACACATTTCCTGAGCAGTGTTCTATGATGTGGCAAACTATCTGCTTTGCCTGTTACTATCCACCAGGAAACAGGGCACAAATCAGGTGTTTTTTTCCTCTCCTTTTCTTAAAATGAGAAACGACCACCGATGATATTAACAAGCAAGAAATAAACGTCTAAACTACTGAGTTTATTTTTTACATGCCACACTGAGGCTGAGCAGCAGGATGAAAGGGAAAGCGTACCTTTCCATACTTGTTGAAAAGATTCTTCAGATCTGTCGCTCGGGTGGTGGAAGACAGTCCACTGACCCACAGATTCCTCCCAGAACTGCTGCTGGTACGACCTGGAGCAGGAGAGAGATGATCACGCTGTGTCTCAGGCGTGGCAGGAGGTATGACCACCGTTCCTAAAATCACAGCCCAATCTTAAACCCTAAGTCCAATTTCAACTCTTCTGACTCTAGAATTTAATTATTGCCAACACACAGGACAGGAGATGAAAAAGCTGGATCACAGAAGCTGAAGCTTCCTTCCCGAGACACAGTCACGGCCACGGCAGTTACAAACTGAAATGTCTTGGTGATCAGTTCTCAGCCAAGAGAGGGTTCCACGATTTCCGGCTAGGTTACTCTTCAGTGGGCAGGGCAGGATTAGAATAAAGGATACCAGGATTCTCACTATCTCATAACTGACAACCAGCATAGGGACACGAAGCACAGAAGCTTTCAAACTAATCTGTCAAGATATCGTTAGACGTCAATTCCAGCAATCCTCAACAGGACAAACTACTGGATCTGAAATATGGGCATATCTGCAGGGCCCTCCCTCCCCAAGTAAGGGATCCACAGGAGGGTCCCTGCCACATAAATTAAATCATACCTTTTTCATCTTTAATGATTGGCTTTATATCTTTTTCTTCCTTAAAAGAGCTAGAGACAAAAGTTAATGTTACTCATACAGGAAAAAAGTGAAAGAGAAGCAAATTATAAGTATGATACGTGCTAAACTGCATACCTACCAGAAAATTAGTCTGAAATGAAATAAAATTTTAACAAACACCTTTTTAGACTTATACTGGAAATCTGACCCCCAAAATACAACTTCAGATTATTAAGTCAATTCGATTTAGCTGAAGGTTAACACTTAACAATTTAAGAACACAACCATAGTAGGTTGAGAAAAAGAAAAGGAATCGAGTCACCCATTAAAAATACACAAAGAGAAATAAAACATTCTTTAGAAGTAAACTACAATTGCATCAGTCTGGCTGGCCAATTGCAGAGAAAACAGCTTATGTGTGTCATTAAACGACCAATGAAAAGGAGATAGCGTCTGGTCTAAAACTGAGAAAAAACAAACCTCATTTTCTGATCAGCGCCCTCACTGGCTGAGGACTCTTTAGGAGCCGGAGGGACTTCATTACAAGCTTCAAAAGCAAACTTCTTCACGTCTTCTTTGCTATCCCTGGGGTCTGGGCTTGAGGCTTCCTGGGGCGCTTCTGTGACCTCCTCGCTAGAGGCTTCCGCGTGCTCTGAGGCTGTCCTACTCTGCTCAACTGGCTTCTCTAGCCCTACAGGCTCACAGTCCGTCCGCGCGCCACCGCCCGTCTGCTCCGCGGGCTCCCTTTTCACTACCGCTAACAGGGTGTCTGCCCTGCTCGACTGAGCTTGTGCTGTTGACTCGCTGGCCAAATCTAAATCACCCTCCTCCGGATGGGCGCTGCCAAAAAGGTCCTCTTCCTCCGCAAGCTTTCTGTCTGGCCCCACGCTACTTGTATCCTGTGCAAATGGCTGCTCCAGCTCGGAACCTTCTTCTTTTACTGGCTCAGATTTACAAGTTTCCCCCAAAATGTCGAGTATTTTCTCATTTTCTACGGATTTAACAGGAATAGAATGGCACAAGGTTTAATTACCAGGGAAATAAAGCAATCACAAATGCGGAACGGGCACGGCTGCCACACTAACACGAAGAGAACCGCTAGCTACACAGAGATTGGAAAACCCGCGGGTACACAAAGTTACACTGGTTACACTACCTGCGCTCCGACCGGTGGCTAGAGCGAGCCTCTACGCTACAGGGAAGAGAAAAGGCCCCCAGATTTAAACACCTGCAAACACTGGGCTGCTTCTCAACAGTCTTCTTCATTTTTTTTGTTCGAGTGTGGGTCTTCTGCTTATTTTTCCAATGTCCAAAGTGCTGAACCAAATGCAATCACCATTCACTGAACAGCTCAATTTCCAAATTTCTTTGTATTTCTTTTAACAGAACAGTCCAACATGAAAACCAGAATCTCTTCCGGTGGCGGGAGATAAACGCAGTCCAGAAAGGGAATTACATGCTGGCAATTTTCATGAAGAAACTCTGTCTCCTCTTCTGGAATCCAGGACTTCTCAGATTACGAGTGCCCTGACCACCACTGTATCCTGCCTTAACTGCGCTAATCAGTGACTGCCACAAAATATCACAAGATCTGTTTCATGTGTAGAAACACATGGAAGAATCATGGGGGGGGGAGAATTCCTTAAAGGCCACACTACGTGGTTAGAGATGGAAATAATCACTGCATCTCACCAAATATATCTGACCTCCAGAAACCAGAACGGCACTGCCACAGATCTGGCGATATGAATGGGTTTCCAATCTCTGATCCTTGTACGATCTGGATTGTCCACCATTAGAACAATTCACAACGACACCATGACACAGCTTGAAATACACAGACAGCTTGAAAAAAATAGGAGTGCGAAAACTTTCAAACCATGACTGTCGTGTTTCTCTTATCAGTACCTGGCTCCAACAGTGGTTCTTCAATATCCTATTTTAAAGAGAGAGAGAAAGAAAACTTAAAACCCAGACAGACGTATTTCCCTAGCAGTCACATCTTTCACTCAAGTATGAATAAACACCTATTTCCAAACAAATTTCGCACTCAAAACCATGCACTGCGATCGACAATTCGAAGACAAGCTCGTTTTGATGGTTTTGCCCCAGCAGAGGTGGAGGTAATACTTAGCCTATTCGATGCCCCCTTCGTTTGGCCAGCCCACCCCCAAGTCTGAGCTGACCTATGGCCTCTGCAGTGGGAAAGCTCCCGTAGTTGAGGTGGAGGTCACACAGATGGCCACCGCTTTATACATCACACCAGACTTGAGGAAAATGTACTTCTGCCAATGCAAGGTGTTATTTATAACTGGATGCTGTCAACACAACCCTCTTTCTACCCTGCTCGCCGGACTAAACTCCGGACGGGTCATCAGATCTCGACTGGGAGAGGACTTCCTCTGGGAAGCCTTGCAGGTGCTCTCATAGAATGACTGCCTGAGGTTCTGCCTCCCAACTTCTTTTCCCTGCTGGATGCCTTCTCGCTGCTTAACAGCACCCATTAGACCCTGCGGCTACACCTGTCTGGCCCAATCTCTCATACCCAGCACCCAGCTTGGCATTAATGTTTTTACATACATACACGCCTCCTTTTTCACTAGAGAAAGTTAACTACTCGTGTCGAGTTTCCAGCCACACAGAACCAGACGGTATTTACCGGAGGTACTTTCAAGTCCAATGATGAAGCGTCCATAGTGTTCTCGAAGGCTTCCCCATCCACCTGAAAGATGAAACGTAAGATCACTTTGTGGAGACAGAGTTGTGGATGCCAGGACGTACGCCTCACCAGTTTCCAGGCAGCCTAGGTGTCTATTTCCTTCAGAGCACGTCCCACCGTCTGCAAGTCTGCTATTGGGCCTTCCGTTTACCACCTGCCTCCAGGACTAGGTGACACCGGTGCCTCTGAGAGGGGCTCGCAGACGGCAGGTGCTTTGTGGGCACTGGCTAAATGAACAAACGCATTCCTCTCCTAGGCAGTCTGTTTACTGGTGGTCAACAAACGGTGGTCAACATACACCGCCCGGAGAATTTCTAAAGCAGATCAGGAAAATGAAAAACTTCACACTCCTCTTATTTCACATGGTAAGGGACACTTTTAACAGTGACAAATAAGTGGGCACTTTCTTCTAAGGTGCTCTATTTAAAACAAACATTTAACCTGTTTCCTCTTTTTACTGCTATTAAAAAAAAACCTGATTTTTTTTAAGGTTACTAAATTTGAAGGCCTTTTACCTTTTTAAGTGGAATACAGTAATATCCCTTCCTCAATTTTCTTTTTCCTCTTCCAGGTTTGGACCTTATGACCGAGATGCTTCCATTAACCAAGAAGTCAGAAACCAAGTCCATGCTCTGGAAATAATTAACACTTACACAACAGGATCAATGTGCAATGCTACCCTAGGCTGAAGGATAGTCATGTTTGGAGTTGGTGACTTCTGGCACTTAAGGTTTAAAGTTCAGTCTCATGTGGGTACTTTTTACCAGTGTAAAGCTGTAATTCCTTAACTAAAAACAAAAAAAACCACACCACCAAACTGAGATGACTGGGCATGCCAAGTCAGTAGGTTAAAATGACAACCAGTTCTAGGATGGCCACCAGAGTGCTTTATGCCAAATATGGGAAATGAAAGTTGGGGGTGTACCACTGGCAACAGCATTCAGCCCTCTCTTAAACGTACAAGGACAGTCACAGTGGATCCCTTTAACGGCAAGGTTCTATTGGGGAGACAAAGTACTTTTCTTCTCTGATTTCGTATCTTGTAAACGTAACTGTTGAACTTTGTGTACAGCACACATTTTTTAAAGTATTAACGGGATTACCTTGAAGATTCGATCACGTACGGTTTTCTTACCCTCCTATAGTTTTTTTTGGAACTTATTTTTACAGGAAAATAATCACTTCTGTCAGCCTTTCTTGGCTTATGCTTAGAAAATGTCTCCCACCCAATTGTAAAAATATTCTCAGCACTACAGAGAAGTTATGCATTAAAACTTGACCTATGCAGAGTTTAAATGCCTATAACGTACCACCAATGTTTATAGACACTGAATTAAGTGTTTATGGTGACCGGTGATTTAACCAACTACCAGCATACCCTAGTTCATATAAACAGCACATAGGCATTGGGGGGGCCTCAGGGACCCCCATCTCACCATGTCTGCGAGTTACCTACAGCATGTTCTGTGAGCTGAGGTGGGAGCTCGCTCAGCTGTGCAGCCACACAGTCTTTGCTATCACAAAAGGAGTCCAGAATGCTGTCAGAGCCGTCGTCCCCAAAGTCTGGAGCACTGCTGCTTTTGACTTCAGTTTCTTCTAACACACTAACATCCATCATGTCAATATTCTGCAAGCTCTCCAAACTTGCTTCCAAATCCTCCTGTAAAGAGGAACACGCAACGTGCCAGCGACCAGGCAGGCCAGGGTGCAGACTTCTTGCTAGAGTTTCCCTTGGGACGCCACATACCTGCCCGTCTCTGTAATCTTCTTCCAGACCATTGTCTTCTGTGCCTTCCTCCTCCATCTTTTGTCCTAAAGACAGAATATATGTTCCATCAAGTAACACTCTGGTACTGGCCTTATTATTTGTTTATACAGAATTACAGATTTCAGTCTCAGCGAGAATACATTATAAAGAACCTAAAAGTGCCTGTTCCTCTATTGTGTGTTCTGTCTCAAATGGGACATGAAAACCCAAGATTTCTGCAATACTATCACACAATGTATTTTGAGTTTGCAGAAAATGTCTAAAAGCATCTAAAGATGTCAAAATCACTCCCAACTAGAGACAAACATCCCCACAAAACATGAGCAAAGGGTAAAAACAGGTATTTTCCCAAAAAAAGTGATTCAAAAAATGTAAAGTCCATGTAGTAACCAAACTGCAACCTAAAATAATATCCCAGATTGTCAACGAGCTGATTTTCCCTAAGCAGCACCCATTTCGAGCAGGCTGCCTGCCTCTCACCATTCTTTACACCTCAGGGACTTTTCTTTGCAAGGCAAAAAGCAAAGGCTACTATCAGAAAGTCAGTTGTCACTCTGTATTTCATGAATGCAGAAGAACTAATCAGAGTTAATGCTACATCCTTCCAAGATGACTGGAGGAGGAGAGTGGAAACGTCCAGACTGAGAAGGGAAGTAAGATCTCTGGGCCCCACATGTATCAAAAGTCTTAAAACTGTGCATACACCCTTTATTCGAGGAATTTCTCTCTTAGGGCAGGTGCTAAAAGGCCAAAGAATTCAGAATAGTGTACACGGCTTAAAGGTTCCAAAAGGAAAATTTTGTTAATCTGTGGGACACCAGTTACCAGCAGGAGAAGAGGGGCGTAACCTGGCGATGACTCGAAGACATTTTCGGTGCCACAACTGGGTGGCGGGGGCCCTCTTGTCATCTAGTGCACAGTGACCTGGATGCTGCTCAAAATGCACAGGACAACGAATTACTCACTCTGAAGTGTCAAGTGCCAGGTTTGCAGAACCCCGTGGCACACCATATGATGTCTTGCAACTTACAAATTATGCTTTTAAGGAACATTTAATATGGGAAAACACCAACCAAGTAAAAAACCAAGAAAACAAAAAACAGAACCACATAGATCTACTTTTATTTCAAAAGTGCAGGGGTGTGTATATGTGCCAGTGTGAGACTACATTTGTAAATTACACAGATGGACATAAGTGCCTTATGTGTAAAACACTGAGTGGTAAGACCACAGATAATTTTATTTTCATGTGTGCATTTTCAGATTTTCCAAAGCCTCTAAACTTATCTTTACGATTTTGTGAAGTGAGAAAATTAAACATAAGAAACCTAATCTTTCCCTCCAATGGCGATGTCTCCATCTTAAGTATCTCACTCACCATTATTATGAATGATTACTCATGAAAGTAGTTTCATTACATGTCAGCTATCACAATCTTTACATTATTTAAAACTCACAGTATTACCAGCAGGTTTACTGTCTGCATTTGACACATAAGAATTTAGTTTGGCTCCAAAGTGAGACTTAAAACTCAGCTGTACCACTTCTCATTACATCTAAACCCAGAGTATCCTTTTGCAATATGCTGTCTAAAAACTATTGGTGATTGCACCCAATTTCTAGGCCTCTAAATAATAGCCTGCAGCACCCACACAGATTGTAAACATGAGATGCAGACCAAAAAGCTTTAACAGAAAGCTCCCTACATGGGAGTGGGAATGACAGACAGATGCAGGGCAGACTGTACCCCAATCCCAAGGGCCTGGTCTGAACTCTGACTAAAAGCTGGCGGGATGTGGGAAAAAAATCACATTTTAAATTCCACGCACAACCTAACTCAAAATTTTAATTTGTCAAAACATACCCACAGGTTTTCAACAATTTCATCTGTTTAGTTGTATTAGGGAGAGATTTCTTGTTCTGATCCATAATGTAGTTTTTCTTCTCAGAAAGTTTAGCTACTCTATTTTGAAAGGTGGCAGTCCCTCATGAATTCCCAGAATTAGTCCAACTCTTTGGCACAGACTCAAGAAAACAACTAGTTAATTTCTCCTAATCACTTTTATGTGATTCTGAGGGCCTAATTTCAACCAGGCCTACCACTTCACTTACACAGCCACACGCCCAGACACCTCCGAAGGACATGCTAGCTCAACAACCTGAAGGAGCTGTCCTCTGCCCCAGGACTTTGGCCACCTGTTTCTCCCCTGGGCTTTGGTGACTTCCCTGAAAAAGGAAGGGGAAGGGTCCAGTGTCTAATCCCAGCTGGAGCTGTACTGGCCCCAATGTTCCTTTACACCAATGGAAATCAACTATGATGAAAGCTTTTTGATAAAATGTTAACTCCAAGTAGTTTTGACATCACCTAAGCTTTAATCCAGACGTTCAAAGAGGTATTTGAAGCACTCAGCTAAAGTTTAGTCTGTCTAATGATGCAAAGCTCCCCGTTAAGAGCCAATTAACATTCTGATTAGTAAACCTTGAACTCCAAGGTTTTTTTTTATAGTTTATTTTGGTATCATTAATCTACAATTACAAGTGCAATATTATGGTGATTAAACTACCCCCTTCTTCAGGTCCCCCCCACCAACCCCATTAACAGTCACTGTCCATCAGCATAGTGAGATGCTATAGAATCACTACTTGTCTTGTCTGAGTTGTACAGCTCTCCCCTTGCCCCCCCAACATGACATCTGCTAATCGTAATGCCCCTTTTTCCCTCCCTTCCCACCCATCCTCCCCAGTCAGTAACTATTAGTCCGTTCTTGGGTTCTATGAGTCTGCTGCTGTTTTGTTCTTTCAGTTTTTTTCTTTGTTCTTATACTCCACGTATGAGTGAAATCATTTGGTACTTGTCTTTTT
>JAVSCE010002650.1:0-211247 GCA_032199065.1 Smutsia gigantea
CTTTTCTTAAGCACCCAAATTATTTGGATCTTCAAGTCGCTTGCAAATAAGTCCTGGGGTGTAATGTACAGCATGGTGACTACAGTTAAAATACTGTTTTGTATAATTGAAAGTTGCTAAGAGATCTTAAAAATTCTTATCACACACCCAGAAAATTATAACTGGTGATGGATATTAACTAGACTTGTGATCATTTTGCAATATATACAAATAAAGAATCATTATGCTGCACACCTGAAACTAATAAAATGTTCTATGTCAATTATATCTCAAATAAATAAAAATCCCTTGCTTAGGAACACACACAGGAAAATATATTAAAGATAAACTGGACTGCAAACCGAGTTCAAGTTTTGAACATTAAAGTGAGAGATTAAAAAACTCAGGGAAATAACTTTTTCTAATCTAAGGGGAAAATAACCCAGAAAATCTGAACTTTTCCAGTGTAAGTCGGTTTACACTTAGATTTTTCTGAAATGGTAAAAGCATTTGTTGTTTTTCCAAATTAATGTAGTTTTAAAACATTTCCACATGTATCACCACTTTTGACCCATTTAGCTCCATGTGACTAAGGCTTAAAGTCATTTGCCTAAGGTCACTCCATTAGCACTCTCTCTCAAATCTGCCATGGGTTTAATTTTTCTTTCTGACAGTATTTTAGTCTCTAACCTGCCATCTGGGAGACACTTCTTTAAATTCATCTTTTCCAAAATAAAAACCCTGAAACTCACCAGTTCATTGGCTTCCCCATTATGAATTATTGCCAAATTTTACCGCACCTTTTATTATCTTCTTTCACCATCACCCTAGAAAGAGTTTAGCCAAACTGCAAAGACTGAGGGAACAGTCCCACAAGATGGCCCTCACTCCACACACAAGTTTAGGAGTCCCCACAACCACCCTAACTTTAGACCAGCTGTCTACAAATTTGGGGGCCCTGATCCCCCCTATTACTTCCCTTCCTAGAGTGACTCACAGAAGTCAAGAGAGCGCTATGGTTACCATTACAGTGTTATTATAGCAAAGGGACAGAAATTAAAATCAGCCAAGGGAAGAGAAGCATAGGGCAGAGTCTAGGAGGGCTACAATGGAGCTTCCAATCATTCTTTGTCCAAGAAATCATGGGTGGCATGACCGCCTCCCAGCCACGACATGTGACAATATGCATGGAGTATTGCCAATGAGCGAAGCTTACAGGAGACTTTAGTGTCCAGAGATTTTACTGGGGCTTGATCACACCCTGGCCAGCGGGTGAACTTTCTTCTTCAGCCCTTCCCAGAGGTCAGACTAATGTTTTCATTCTCCAGTTCTTCTAGAGATTGGAACTGATACAGCATGATTCAAAGCCCCACCATGAATCACATTGTCAGATGGGTGGCTAAAGCCGGAGCAAAGACACTCCTACCAAACAGGACACTTCAGGGGGTTGAATATTGCCTCATGGGACAGACCTCACTTTGGATATGGTTGATTCTTGCTACACATACCCCCTCTAAATCCAGGGCCCATTTTTACAGATTCCAAACAATTGAAACACTAGCAGCCACTCCTGCTTAGAAACAGCTGTTTTCCTCCACAGTGTACTGCATGTTGACTACAGTAACAATTAAGTTTCTCTTTAGTTTCCTCTATTTCTCCATACCTGGAACATCTTTAAGAAGGAGACCAGAATCTGGAGAGAATTCTCACATTAATTTCACACTTTCCCTTAAGATCATTCTATTTCCCAGGGCTGCTCCCGGTGTGGTTTGGAATAGTGTCAAATAGGGTATTGACTGAAAAGCCAGAAGGCTTTTCACTTTAAAGTGGGATCCAGAGGGAGCTGTTTGATCGACCTAGGATACAACATGACAATATCAGTGTGCTGTCACTGAATCGTCAATGAACAGAAGAGCTGAGAACAGTCATATCCATGCTGATTAGCATCCCCACTTGCTTAAAAGGGTTATTCTGGACACATGAAGTGGAGGGCTATACAGAGGAGAGTCTACATGTTAGCTGATTACTGAGGCTGATCACTAGAGGCAGTGTAAAATTCTCCCTGGTAATATGTATACAATATGTATCATAGGAAACGTGGAAGATCTTCCCTACTTTCCCACTGAGTCCCGAGTATTTGTGAGCACACAGCACCACTCTGGGACATGCAACCTGGAGCCAGCCCACTTCTGCCTGGGGCTGTGATGTATTTCTTTCAAGCAGGTTACCAAGAAGCAGTACAGCTAGTCAAAAGAACCCTTGGTTGGGAGTCAGAGTACTGAGGTCATTCTTTCAGATGAGCAACTCGGCTAGTCCCTTCACCTCTCTGGGCCAGTTTCCACCTCCAGCTCTAAATTGTCCCAGTTTCCCCAAAGCTACCTAATTTCTCCTTGTTGTAAAGTGGACTTCTTTTCCTATTAGCCTAGGCCATGAACTTAATTATATATTAATGTTATATATATTATATGTGTAGGTATATATATTATATATATAGTTTATATAGTTACCAGATATAATATAATGTGCTGTATATTATGTGTGTGTGTATGTATACAGTTGCCAGGAAAGCAGAGGGACCTAAAATCGCTACTTGCTTCACCCCAATATGGTACATAATTCTCTGCCTCAATCAGATACATTAAGCAGCTCTTTAGACCAGTGGTTCTCATCTGAGCACTTGTTAGGAATGCAAATTCTCAGACTCCACTCCAGACCTATTAAGTCAGAAGCTCTTGGGCAGGGGCCCAGCAATCCGTTTTTTACAAGCCTTTCAGAAACCTCTGATGCACACTCAAGTTTGATAGCTACTAATTTAGATCATATTGTAAAATATAAACTGTAATATATGGTTTCAAAGAAAAATCACAATAATCAAAGCTTGCATAGTATTTACCAACTATCATGCACGGTTCTAAATACTTTATATATTTTAACTCATTTAACCCTTCCAACGAGGGTATCAGATAATATTATTTCATGTTACATGAAAGATGAGTGTTACAGATAGATCCATATACATAGAAAATGCAACCAGTCTTCTCAGACCTTTCAATTTGTCAATCCTGGTGTAAAAAGCAAGTCTTCCTGCCCCTTTTTGCTCCTGTAGATCTTTAAATCTTGCCTTTTTCACTGAATTTTCACCAACCTGTAGCTTTGTATATTTACAAAACATACATTTGTAGATATTGTAGATACTGTGCATGTACTCATTAATAGTTAGGGATGAAGGCTCTGAATTCAGGCTGCTTGGATTTGAATAGTTCCACCAACTAGCCAGCTGTGTTACCTTGTACAGGTTACTTAACCACTTTAAAATTCAAATTAGTTCAAGTATAAAATGAAAATAATAGGAACTCCCTCTTAGGAATCTTATAAGGATCAAAATATAGGATAACCCTCAATAGATGTTACTTATGATTAGATATGTCCTCTTACCCTTAATATTACTTAGTTTTGTGTACATTTCTATCTTTTCAAGATTAGCCTGCTTTTTACTATAAGTTGCTGGAAAAAAAAGGAAAAATTAATTTAACCTGTCTTGTTAACCAGGACTACTCCATTCCTAACTAGAACTTTATGGGTGTTGCTAATGCGGGCATGGCAAACACTGTATGTATACCTTGTTTCCATATTGCAAGCTGATTTTTGGATATCCCATTTTACCTAGTACAGGACAGGGCCCATTGATCCCGATGACTAGATAATGAACTGCTCATTGATTTGGTCTCCAATAACTTATGTTCTGTTCAAAAATAGAGCTGGACTAACATTTCCTATTATTTAGAAAACACAACATATGGTACAAATTAATATTTCAAGAAAAGTAATATTTTGATAAAATGTCTAAAATGCTTAAGGAAAAATCTTTCAATACAAATAAACAGTGTTCCATAATTATAAGCTCTTTGTGTAACTTATAATGAAAACATGTGCTTTGCATGTTTGGATTTTTCAGGATAGCTCTGATTGTGAATATTCTGTCCCATTGTCAGATCATGTATCAAAGCCCATGTTTTCATTTTGGGTTGAGGAAATATGATTACTACCTCCACACAGAGTTCTACTAGGCAGCATTTTGTTAACTACTTCTTCCACTTTCCAGTCTATAATTCAGACTTTTTACAATTTTAGCTGGCTCTTTCCTCAATCAGAATAGTGAGACTTTATATAGGGGTAACAATCTTCATTAATTAAAATAGTAGCCAACTTTTATTGAGAGTCAGACACTGTGCTTAGAGCTTTAGATTATCCCAAGTCCTAACAACAACTTATTCAAGCACATATTATTTTTGGCCCCAGTTTACAGAAGAAGAAACTAAAATACAAAGAGGTAAAGTAACTTATCCAAGGTGAACAATCCAGTGTGCATTATCCTTAAACAGGTTATGGCATGTTCGTGAAACAATGTTGAAGTGCAGTGATGATTCTGGGATGCTTCCTAAATGCTTTTATTTAATCAGTAACTCTTAGAAGCTTTGTTTTTATACTTTATAAATAATAATGCAGTATCTTTTTAATATATCTCTATAAATGCTTGCTTGACCCAACTATTAAACATATGTCTGTGTGACAAGGGTTACCTAGTCTTGCGATCAAAATTAGCTTTTTAATTAGTTTTGGAAATCATATTTCAAAAATCCAACAGTTGTATATTAACATTAACCTTGGAAATAGGGGAGCTGATTGACAGCTTGATATTCTCACTGTCTTATCAATCCTTCTGCCTGGCTTGCCAGGAGCAAACCACATAAAATGAACGGGGAAGTGATGAGAATGGCTTAGCCAAACTCAATCTCTAGTAGAGATGAGTAAAATGGAATTATGAGACTGTTTTTGACAATATGGAATCTGGTTGCATTGCTCTTAAATTCTAGAGCAAGTCTTTGCTGCATTAAATCTTTCAAGAGCTTCTTATTCAGCAGCCCTGCCCCCAACCTGTCAAAATAATAATCTTCTTCCAAGTACGAAATATAGGAAAAGCAATGTACTTGGTGATCACAGAGATGAAGGGTGACACATAAAATTTCAGTATGGGAGATTGGATCTATTTGAAGAAAGAACAGAGATTTAAAACTTAATTTCTTTTCCTGCCCAAGTTTGGGAAACATTTCGTACAGTACTTTTCTCTATTGCAATTATACAAACAGATGTGTGGTTATTAAGAGGGGAGAAGAAATTGTCTGTCAAGAAAACTAAAAAGCTCTTGAGAAAGATTGAGAAAACAGTTCAAATCAATGAATATTTACTAAGTGCCAGTTATGTGCAAGGAAGTTCAATGGGTTTTACAGTTCAAGAGAGAAGAATTAACATTTATTCAATGCCCTCCTATGTGGCTGGCCCTGAACAAAGCGTTTTGCATACTTTAACTCATTTTATTCCTGCCCCTATTCTGAAAGTTAGCTCTTATCCCCATTTTACAGATGAGCATACTGAGGCTCTAAAAAGCTAAGTAACTTTGTCAAGCTCAGTTTAGTAAAGAAGGAAATAGGATTCTAGTCATATCTATCTGGTTCCAAAGCTATGTTCATTTATTTTCACAAACATTACTTCACTTTCATTCAACAATTCTATGAAGTAGAGTAATTCTTTTTTTTTTTCTTGGTAAAGAAACAAGAGAAAATGGAATATCATGTAATTTGTGATAGAGCAAGGAATAATGTTCATCTGCCTTTACTGAGTTCTAAGTACCAGACCTATTGCCTATTATCTCATGGCTCTAGGAAGAAGTATGATTGTCCACACAAAGCAGATAGAGAAACCAGGCCTTCGGTTCCCTGATAAGTAACCAGGGCAGTTTTCATTCCCTCCAGCAGTTGACAGGCGAAATTACAGAATTACACATGAAGCTACAAATACTAAAAATACTTGAGCTACAAGAAGGAAATTCAATGCATTCAAAGGACAAACCAAAAACTGTGGGCCTGGAAGTGGGCCTTGCCCTTGAACTGCCTCTTTGTACTTTCCAAATGTCTTTAGACAAGAGACTGTAAATCAGCTTGCAGCAGTAATCTGGACAGTTGAAAGAAGTACTTATGCATCTTTAGTGCCTACAAGGAAACAGTAGGTGTGTTCAAATTTCAATCTGTGAGCCCTGAAGGCTTTACATGACAATTTGTGCATAGTACAAATGACCAGATGTGTCTGCCAAACTGTGATGCCCATCAGTGAAAAGATGCAAATTCTGATCTTTTGAATACTTGGCTATGTGAGAATATTCGCAAGTAATCGATAGCATAGGCTGGATCAATGTGGAAGTCCAGTTAGACTAACAGAGAAAAGGTAACCGTTTCAAAATGCCTTTAGCAACCCAGTCTGCAGATTGTTATTGGTGTGACTATTGCTGAAGCAGGTGTTGGGTTCATAAATTTGCATAACAAAATGTTTTTCTTGTGGCAGCAGCCCATACAATAATTGGTGCCATCTGTATTTATCTGCTGAAGTTTTGTTTCTAATATGAATGCAGAGAATCTTGTGCTAATTTCATAGTGCCCATTTTATTCTCAGGGTGCCTGACACTGGAGAGATGATCATCATCTCCCAGGAAAATACAAACTGAAGGAAAATGTTAAAGTAACAACATATGTTGCTTTTTTCGTCATGGATTATTTTCATTTCTGACTACGTAAAACAAAATCAAGGCCACAAGGCTACAGAACTGCTTCTCCAGACCAGTAAATGGAGAAGTTCCAGCTAGAATGAAAAACCAACATTTTCTGCCAACATATTGACAACCCCCTTTTGAAAGACACTGCTTTCACTAGAACCTCTCTTAACTGGAAGTTTTCTGTTTTCTTACCTCTTAACCAATTAATAGAAATCAGGGTTTGGCACAAACTTCTCATTATCTCTGACTCGACTGCCTTACCCCCTGAGAAAGCAGAAGCCATTTGAGTTGCCATTTTATCTTGGATCTGTTTCTAATGGGGATAGGAAAAAAAAATAGATAATGGCTTGAAAGCTCAGTTTTTCAAAATCTGAAAGACAACCATGGAACATTCCAATAAAGAATATCTCAGAACCGTAAAGACAGTCCTTTTTAATGAACACCATAAAACCAACTTTATTGTTTCTAGCAGTTCAAGCAAATTGCAAACCTTTAAAACAAATGTTTTAGGTGGAATATGTGTGTATCCTTTCAATATTTTATGTTTTTTATACTACAGGTCCATGAAGACCTTTATCAATTAAAGGAGAAATTAACAACATTTCCACTTGAGGAAAAAAGAGAGACTTTGGACATTCAGAATCTTGAAACAGAAATCAGAAGGACTGAAATGGGATTAAGAGTAAGTAGAGCTTTTTATGTTAAATAAAATACTGGAAGAAGACAAAGATTCTTCTAGAAGAGAACTGTGATGCTTCCAGGACCCTGTACAGAGGTGGACTTGGGTTGGTCACCAGCGTTCTCATTCTGTTCCTTTGTTAAAAATGATCATTAACTGATCAATTGATTTACATCCTGTCACATTCTACAAAGAATTTAAGGTACTGATAATGTAAGATTATGCAGGGACAACACCTAAAATAGGGTTTGATAAAAAGAATTTAGAATTTTAAAAATAGTTGCTATTTACTTATGTTTATTTACATATATCAATATCCCTGACCAAAAAGGATTCACAAAACACATCACAGAGAGCTTCTATCAGAGTCACTGGGATTATAAAAAATAAGAGTTTACTTTTCTCCAATAGCTCAAGTATTTTGAGAATAGACATTTTTGTACTACAGTAATCCAGTGGGTAAAACTAAAGACCTACACCAATTTTGAACAGAGAAATAAACTAAATAGGGACTTTATCGTTACAGATAGATCTAAGGGCAGGGAAGAATCCAAACTTCAGGCCAGGATAATATTCATTCATAAAATAAGAATCTATTAGCACGTGGGTCCAAATAAGGACCATCTTCAAGTTCTAGACCCCTAACTGTTGGCGTCCCTGCTCTTACTTCAGACTTTCTCTCTACCATGTTAGCAGCTACATAGCTCAGCTCCTGAGCTGTGGGAGATGTGGTATATTTTATTGCCTCATCAGACTAGCACACCATTGCCCTATATTACCTGATGGTGGGAGAGCTGGACCCAGCTGGAGTCTTTGGGTTGGCCATTTAAAATTATCTGTACCTAAAGGCCAGATTCTTTCCTCAGATGCTTGCTTGTAGTCCCTGTAAGAGAAAGACATTGCTCCATGTCTGTATTGCCTAGTAAAGTTTACCTAGCTAAGCAATTTACTGACTACCATGCATAGTTTCATTTGTGAAGAGTGCTACAGGTCACTCCAGCTTTGAGTCTCAATTGTTCATTATGCTTTTCCGGATAAAGTAATGTGGCTTTGAGATGCCTAATGACACCTTAGGCATGTAATAAACACATAGCATGTTGTGTCTTTTGGCTTAATTACACGATTCAGAGTGCTAACCTAATGAAATGGAGTAAATTAGCTAAGTATCTTAAGTCCACTATAATGACATAAACTTTAACTTTTCTATAACAGATTCACTTGAGAAGTATTTAAATGTTGTAAACCATCATGTGTTAACGACTCCTGTTAATGATGATGACTTATATTCTCCTCATGCTTCCAAATGGTAAGTAAAATAGCCATTTTAGGGTCCAAAAAAACATATAACAAAAAAAATAACTTTTCTCACTCAGGTGAGATGTCTGTAAAACCAAAATTTTCTTGGCTTTGTTCCTATTCATTCTACTAATTCAGTAGAAGTTTTTATAAGCTAATAACAGAATTTGGACTTTAATGAAATTTATTCTGGGTTACTTTTATTGTGTTCTAATGCTTGACACCATGACAGTTATTTCAGGGTCTTAGTTCTGGTATTGATCTTTTTTTCTGTTTCGTATAGGGTACCCAAAACTCAACTCCAAAAGGAAATATTTTAATGCAAATCAGTTTTTATGCTGTTCAGATTGCACGGTACTTTCTGTCTAGCTCTTAGCATGTCATATGTGCTCTATTGTAAAGATGATTTGGGTATCCAGGGTAAACAAAACAAAAATAAAACTTGCTTGAAATATTCATTATATAATACAGCCTAAGAGATGATTTATTAAAATTAGAATCAAGTTAAGGAGAAATGATCTTGCCTCACTTTAGACCTTTTTGCATACAGGCCTCCTGATTTTGATTAAGGTTTTATGCTAAGCTTACAAACCCTGTGGCCCTGTTTGCATTGTAAATATATAGCAAGCATAAGTAATAATATCAGACTGTGAGGCCAAGTTTCAGAAATAGTGCACAAGGAAACATGGATATCCAGTGACTCTGTGTTGGGGGCCAGCACCAAGTCCCAGCACTCAGTGGTGGGGAGCAGAGCCTTGGGTGTACATTGTACGTGTCTCCTTTCCTCCCCAAGAAGGTAGTGCCACAGACATCCATCAGTCCTTGGGAGAGGCAATTCTTCCCTAGTTTGACTGGTTTTTAGTCATTTATATATTGGGTTTTTAAACTTGAGAATAAAAATATGACCTGAAAACAGGTAAATACACATAATCTTTTAAAATAAGGAATCTGTAGGGAAAATAATAAAAGATATTCCTGAAGAAGAAAACTTTGGAGGTTACTTTCCCAACTTACGTTGATTCTTAGTTCAAAATCAAGAATGCCCCACAGGGCAAAGCAGGACGCCTACATAGATGGCAGACAGGAGATCCGTAGTAGGTGAAGTGTGTGGCTGAAGGGTGGAGCATACAAACAGCAAGTAAGAAGGCTTCTGAGTGGAGGAGATGGGGAAAGTAAGCAGGAGAGACCAACTCTAATACAAGTTCTGTCCTGTCTCCAGCTTTCTCTCTGTCCTGTCACCTGGGCACAGAACAGAGTCTGCCCTGTAGATTTTCAAGTTATGATGCTGAAACAAGGTAGCCATCACAGAGACAGAGAACCAAACAGCCAGGTCTGGCAGAGACCTTTCCTTATGTAGTTCTTCTCCCTTGCCGAGGAGTGTCCTCACCCCTTATTAGGATCTGGAAGAGTAAAGGAAGAGGCACTAACTGGGCCGTGGAGCTGGCTCCCAGACGTGGGCCTTGGATCCTTTCTTTCCTATTCAACGCAATAATATAAACCAGGAGGAAAATGGGAACCTGGCAAGTTGGTGTGAGCCCTGCAAGCCTAGGGGAGCACCTCCTCATAGCTGTGAATGTGTGCTGCTGAAGTGGCATGCGATTTGAAAATGCAATGAGATGAGCCAAGGTCAAAAATGGGAAAAAAGCCCAAACTGGGTCTTCAAAGTAAGCAGGGCTGAGGCAGGGCCTAGGAATCAGAGTGTGAGCTACAGGGAGAGGCTCAGGGAAGAAAAGCAGCAGCAGCCCTAAATGGAAACAGCAAACAGAAGACCCGGATGGTCAGGGACAGTTGCCCGTGACTGACGTGTTCCCAGGTAGATAGTCACACCTGGTTCTGCACTTACAAGGTGTCCCAAGGAACTGTCACAAACAGACTTCGTTTCAATCTGCTATGGCCTGCTGGGAGACTATATGCAAAGCAGAACCCCAAATTCCCTTAGTTCTCATGCCTGGAAAGAGAGGGACTGGCCAAGTCATTGCATTTTCCTTCTGAGTTTCCATGACAGAGTCCTTATAATACCCAAGTAAGGTGTGTTTTCATCACTGATGACGTGGCTCCCTGAGGAACAGGTGGCTTAGTTTTGACACGGATCAGGTTAGAGGAGGAGACTTAGTATCATGAAAGTTTTGAGCAGGGACAGAGGCTGGACCTGGCCTTTTATCCCACATGGTGACCAAAGAATTTGGGCATGCCCCCATAATATGTGTGTGTGTGTGTGTGTTTATTTATGAATTATACACTTATCATATAAAGTGAATACATTATAAAATACACCAAGTTAGAAATGTTTAAATGACATAAAGATGAAATAGTTATTTTTTTATTAGCAGCACAGAACTTCTTTCCCTTGCTATAAAAGGCTATTAATTATAATACTCTGGGTGCTTAATCTTGTGAATGATGATGGCTTTATGGTGGCCATAGCTAATATTGGAAACTACCCTACACTTAGCTGAGATTCCATTTTGATGCTGGTTGGATGTTAGTCCAGATTTCAGTTAGTCTTCTGGATAATTTTTAAGTTTGGAGGAGTTTTTTTGACTGGCCCTTCGTAAGTTTGATTGGTTCATCATCATTTTCCCTTTCTAACCTGGCTGAAGAAAAGCTCGTGCTGGGAGTGAAAGTGTCAGTTCTGCCGTTTTCTTGTTTTACATGGATGCTTGTTACTACTTATCTTCAAAATACAGGGTGACTTTGTGCAGGAATTTTTAAAGACACCTGTCCATTTGTTTAAAGTTGTTTGATTAAAACTAAATAATATAGCCTACAAACTCTCTTCATGAGGAAACCGAAGCACCTTGTAACGCTCTGTACCAATGTCGATCCCACTATTACGGCCTTGCCATGGAGCCTCTGCCCGCAGGAGGCCTCCAGAATGGCAGGTGACTTGGCCACATGAGGGATCCAGTGGCAAGCTGACTGTTAAGTAGTAATATGAAGGAATGTATTTTTATTTCTCATTTCATATACATTTTTTTTTTGTAAATAGGAGTTCTTATATTCTTTTCATACAACCAATGGCATTGTCTTATGTATCACCTACGATGTGGGCATTTGAGAGACCACAGGTCTAGCGTGAAGGTTCTTAAGTTTTAGTTTGCAAACCTCTTTCACTGGACCCCACATCGGGTCCTGGAATTCATCCTGCTGTGAACAGTTGGACTGTGTCTTGCCCAGGGATTGAACCAGGAAGGGTACCTGGCAGTCAGGCTGGAAGGACTGCCAGGATCTGCTAAAACTGGGTGTGATGGAGTGTCACACCTTGATAACATCCTTATCATCGCTTTCTGAATGCTCGGAAAATCTTTCGTATTTGCTGGCACCTTTATCATCACTTCGTGTACCTTCTGGTTTTTGTCTGTACTGGACAAAACTACCAAATTTTCCCTTGAACAGCACTTGCTGAAAAGGAAACCATCTTTTGTGAAAATTCAGTTTCCTGATGTTCAGGCAGCTTTGGTGTAGCAGAGGGCTAGATTATACACATCTGACTAGCCTTGAATCTGGGCCTCACCATTGGCCAAAAGTCCAGGACAGCAACTCTTTCTGAGAGGGGGAAGCATATAATAAGTACTGTAGATGTCTGTTTTTCCTTTGACAGCAGAGCACAGTTCCCCTGCGTAACTGAGAACCACCATTGTTCAGCTCTACTGGGTTTCATTCTATCATTGGAAGCCCAGGACATCGGAAGAGTTCATTCCAAATGACTAGTCTCCCTGGATACCTTTAAAAATGATTTAGAGGAGATTAGATACAATACTCGTCATCCTTGTTATCAATTTCATCATCAATCTTTTCATAACACTTGACAGCTTGCAAAGGACTTTTTTTTAACATACGAGGCTGATATTTACTGGTCCCACAGGTTGCCAGTGGTGAGGCCCAGATTCAAGGCTAGTCAGATGTGTGCCATCTAGCCCTGTTCCCCTACACCACAGCTGCCTGAACATCAGGAAACTGAATTTTCACAAAAGATGGTTTTCCTTTTTAGCAAGTGGTGTTCGAAGGAAAATTTGGTAGTTTTGTTCCCTACAGACAAAAACCAGTAGGTACACAAAGGGATCATAAAGGTGCCAGCAAATACGAAAGATTTTCCGAGCATTTGGAAAGAGATATAAGGATGTTATCAAAAATGGAGTATTTTCTCCAAAGAGTTCAAAGTGCTTTTGTATTGTTTTCAAAATAGGTTTCACTATAACCCCGACTTTGGCAATGGTTCTTCTATGTTGGAGTGTCATTCTTCCTCTTAATGTTGCTGGCTTCCACAGATTTTATTGCTTGTGATATCTGCTCGCACTGTTCTTAACGACCATGCTTTGCTTATTGATACTAGGAGGGTGACTGCCATCTGTACCAACACTATCAGAACAGCACAGAAAGCTCCATTTTATATGCTGTTGTGCTAGTGTCAGAGGGAAAAAAAAAACCAAGAACAAAGCAAATAAATAATAGTGAGAAACAGTGAGCAAAAAAGAAGAGGTGTCTGTTAATGGTGAATGTAGATTAGAAGGTACATTCCACTCAGTCGTTGAAGCACCTTGGAGTCCATCTACTCTGGGTTTTACAAAGCAGGCCACAAATCCAAACTGTCTAGAAGGTGACTACTCTCTAGTCACAGGGAGAGAGGAAGCACAGGTAACAAGATGTTAACACTTGGTAACCTAGGTGAAAGGTCTTTGGGTGCTCACTGTTTTTTCAATCTTTCTGTGGGTTTGAAATTTTTTAAGACAAACAAAAATGTTTTAAAAAAGAAAGAATAACTGGGAAAACATTTGCAATAGACATGACACAAAAACTGCTCACATTCTTGAATACAAAGAGCTACTGCCCCCACCAATCGCCAAAAATCTTGACTTAGACAAAGGACATCAGCAGACTACTTGGAGCTGTAGAGATGCAAATAAACAGTAAATATGTGAAAAATATTTTAATCTCCCTTGGAAACCAGAGAAATGCAAATTAAACAATAAATTACAATTCTTTCTTCACAAATTAGCAAAATAAATCATTTAAACCACCCTAATACTCAGTGTTGATGAGGACGGGCAGGATGGGCATACTTTTATGCTGTGGGTAGAGGTGTAAGTTGGTGCCAAGTTCTTAAAGGCAACTTTCAACATACGTGAGATTTTAAAAATTGCTATTTTTAAATTTGGCAGTTGTACTTCTAGGAATTTATCCCAGGAAATAAGGAGAGGCACACATGAATCTCTGTATAAGTTTGTTCATTTCAGTGTTGTGTTTAAGAGCAGTAAATTTGGAACTACCTCAAATGTTAACAATGAAAGAATGATTAAGTCCCTAATGCATCTATACACATATTATATAGCTATTAAAACTGATATTGTCCAAGAAATTTTAATAACATGGAAAAATTTTCACAGTGGGAAAAAGGGGGAAAAGCAGGATCAAAGTTGTATCTTAATTCAAATTCACTTCAAAATACATAATCCACAGAGGTAAAAGGGATTCATAAGAAATACCCTTAGAGAGTTTCACTTCTAGGAAGATGGTGTAGACATACCTTCCCTTATTCTTTCTGATAAATACAACTAAAAACCCCAGACATTATAAAAACACATTTAAGAAGACTTTGAAAGTTGGAGAGGAGGCAGCCTCAGCTGAGGACCTCAAGACCCAAGGAAGGACAGGTGGGTGAGGTCTCTGGATTTTCTTTACGTCTCATTTATCCCCTATCTGTTCTATATCATTTTCCTCCTCTCTGAAGAACTACTTTTAACAGTTCTTGCAAGACAGGTCCTTGGCAAACAATTCTCTTACTTTTTGTTTGTCTGAGGGTGTCTTTATTTCCTCTACTTTTAAAGGATAATTTCCCTGGTTACGGAATTCCAGGTTGGTGAGTTTTTTTCTTTCCACGCTTAAAATATTTCACTCCGTTCTCCTTTTCCTTGCATAGTTTATGAAGAAAAGTCCAATATAATTCTTATCTTTGTTCTTCTAGGTAAATTTTTCTTCCTCTGTTTCAGGATTTCTTCTTTGTCTTTGTCTCTCTATATTTTGAATATGATATGCCTACATACAGGTTTCTGGCATTTATCCTGCTCAGTTTCTGGCATTTATTCCTGGATCTGTGGTTTAGTGTCTGTCATTAATTTTGGAATATTCTGTCTTTATCACTCAAATATTTCTCTTTTTCTTTCTTTTTTCTGATGTTATTATTATGTGTACTTTATACCTTTTATAATTGTCCCATAGTTCCTGTATATTCTGTTCCATTTCTTCTTCTTTCTCTTTGTATTTCAGTTTTGAAGTTTATATTGACATTTCTCTGAACTCATTGATTCTTTCCTTGACTGTGTTCAGTCTATTAATAAGCCCATCAAAGGCATTCTTCATATCCTACTGTGTTCTCTTTTATTTCTAGAATTTCCTCTTGATTCTCTTTTAAGGTTTCAATCTCTCTGTTTATATTACCCATCTGTCCTTCCTTACATGTTGTCCACTTTTTCCATTAGAGGCCTTAGCATATTTACCATGGTTATTGTAAGTTCCTGATCTAATAATTCCAAAATCTCTATCATATCTGAATTGGATTCTGATGCTTGCTTTGTCTCTTCAGACTTTGTGTGTGTGTGTGTGTGTGTGTGTGTGTGTGTGTGTGTGTGTATTTTAGCATGCCTTGTCATTTTTTGTTGAAAGCTGAACGTGATGTATTAGGTAATAGGAACTGAGGTAAATAGGCCTTTACTGTGAGGTATGTAGGAGTTACGCCAGGAGTTACCCTTTGCTTGCTGTTTGCTTTAATTTCCTCAGCTGTCTTTTGTCTCCCCTGTTGTCTTTGGGTTTCCCTAGAAACTCCTTCCTAAATAGAGTCTCAGCCTTGCAGTTCTTTCATCTGAAACCCTCTGTTATACAGAGGCTCTGTAGATTAGTGTGTGTTGGGGGTAGGCATTCAATGATCCTATGACTAGGTCCTTTTAATGGGTCTGTGGCCCTGGACTGTTACTTTCATAAGATTTTTCTCAACATTTTCCCCTCTTAGTGAGACAGAAAGACTAAACAGGGCTGGAGTTAGCTAATTTCTTTTCAGGTTAGAAAAGGCTTTGGTAAAATAGTTTTTCTTGAAAGCTAGCCCTCATTACAGAGACAGAACAAAGAACAAAACTCTCTGGAAGTATTTTGAAATGGTTTCTTTTCCTTCCCCCCTGCTGGAAGCAAGAGGGGATTTCTCTCTGATCTTTGCAGTGAGAACATGGTGGGGCTCCAAGAGGTAAAACTCCTGACCAAAGGGGCCCCCCAAGACTCGGCCCTTCAGAGTCTGTAACTCTCAAGCTGATCTACACTGAACCTCCAGCAATTCGTTGATTAGAGTGTGGTCCTCTTCCAGCCAGCACTGGCTCCAGCAGCTGCTTCTCTGCCTCTCTCCAGGTTTGCAGGGCCACAGTTCTCCTGTGATCTCAATTCCCTGACGTACCTAAGAAGAGTTGGTTTTTGGTTTTACAGCTTTCTCTTGCTGTGAAGATGAGAGTGATGACTTCCAAGCTCTTTGTATGTTGGAACAAAACCAGAAGCTCACAAATTGCTTTTTAATGATAATTTTACAAAAGTGAGCATCGTAGTACAGTCAAGATATTGAGTCATTGGTGGTTGAATTGAACTGATTTTAATTATTGACCACTTTAAAGAACTGGACCATTTTAGAGAATTTCAAACCAGAAAATCTAAGACATACATTATACACATTTAGCCATTCTTACTTTGTTTTTACATTGTTTTTCCATGGAACTGTTCACTGCTTAATAAGAAAGACCTTTAACCACCTTCGATCCTTAAGTCTTTGCAATTATAAAATAGAAAAAGTTTAAAGAATGCAAATGTCAACTGTTTAGGGGCTAGCATTCTCAATATGTTTAACATTGGCTATCCTGTGATTTGATTTTAAGTAAAATACAACATTTTGAATTTTTCTTTATCAAGAAATGTTTCACAGTGTAGTAATTCTGTCAGTGGTGAGTCATATAAACTCAGCCAGACATACAGCTTCTTATTCATGCTATAATGGTCATTATCAGACTTGGAAGTTCTATGTTTAATAAACAACTGCAGTTTTCTAGTGATAAAATGCTAAAGTTGGTCTAATTTATTGTAATTACCAACAGGATATTTCTAATAAAATGTAATTTAACTAGGAAGCACTGCTTTTAAATTACAATTTGTGAAGCTTTTAAGATAGCAACTTTGATTTTAAATTCTTCTTTTTTTTACTTAGGTTGCTTCCGGCTGTAATTGATCAGAAATCATTTAGTTTCCCTCTAGAATCTGAGGGTAAACTTTGGCAACCCCAAAGACAGCACAGTTCATTTGCACATGCCTTTCCAAGATTGAAGGTAGGAAGAGAGATACCCAGAGAGACAGGAGGTGGATTACTGGCTCCTAGAGGCTGGGAGGAGGGGACAGCAGGGAGTGTCTCCTAATGGGTGTCAGGTTTCTTTGGAGGATGATGACAATGTTGGGGAATTAGACAGTAGGATGGCTGCATGACTCTGTGAATCTACTAAGGACCATTGAATTGTACACATGAAAAAGGTGAATTTAAAGTGTATGAAATATATATCAGTAAAACCATTAGAAAAAAATTAGGAGTGTGAGTAAGAATTTGCTCTACTTTGGAAACTAATATTATGACAACTACACCTCAATAAAAAAATTCATGTTAAAAGTTTCCTTTTAAAAGGTAGGAAATTTGCTCTGTGTTGTAAATGAGAAAAGATTTCATTGTTGCTTCAGATATGTTAATGGCATGGTCAATTTCTACACTAAAAGAGCTTTCTTTGGAAAGCAAAATAAATCAAAACCAAATGCCTTTAAATTTTTGAACAGAGCCCTAGAACTAAAGTTTCTGGGTAGCAAGGAATAGACCCCAAGCTGTTTCTGACTGCCTCCACTGGGTGTTCTTTCAGTCTGATTCCTGTTCCCTCCCTGACGCCCCAGAAATGATAGCTCTCCTCTTTTGGGTACCTACTGCTGTCCATGCTTTGGGAATGCTACTTTGCTTAACCTTCAAAACAATCCTGAGAGAGGTGTTAGTATTATCTTCATTTTATTGATGAAGAAGCCAAGATTCAGAAATGTTAAATAAAATGCCCAAGAGAACTCAGCTAGTAAGAGTTAGAGCCAGGATTGTGAATCTGGAAATATAGGGAGAACCCAGAGCTGTGCTCTTAACCATTGTGGTACCCTTTTATAAACAACAGATTTATTGAGGTATAATTTATATACCATAAAATCCATAAAATCCACCCTCTTAAAAGTGTTCATTAGGTGTTTTTTAGGATAGCCACAGACTGTGGAGCCATCACATGGTACCCTTTATGTAATTGTTTGTATTACCCTATATTTTTCCTTTATCATGCTTGCCACAATTTTTAACAAGTACTGTGTTGTATGCATTTTTTAAATGTCTGTCTCCCACTAGATAAGCCATGTGAAGGCGGGATCTGTGTCAGTCCATTCATTGCTAAGTAAGTCCAAGAAGTCTCAATAAATGTTGGGTGAATGAGTAAATGAAACCACCACAGTGCTCTCTAAGGGTGTCCTCGTCCCCATATAAAATATCAGCCCAGGCTCCTCTGCACTTCCGGAGCAGCCCGCTCCTACCTTTCCTGCACTTGCTACATTGGGTTCGGTCAGCCACTAACTCACTGTGTGCCAAGGGCTGTTAGAGGCACCCTGGGATGAACATCAGACCAGGTCTCTGGCTCTCATAGAACCTACATTCTAGAGGCAAGACAGACCACCCATGAGAAAATAACAGATAATAATAAAGGCTTTCATTAAAATAGAACAGAATGCTGTGGTAAAGGTAGCTTCAACTTCTTGTCTTCCTTACAATTAAGTCTCTGCTTCGGTTAAATTACTTTTGTTTTTTTGCCAAGAATCTCAGGAGGGCCTCGACTGGTCCACAAGTGGAAGACTGAAGATCTCTGGCTCGTAAGATCAATGAAATTAAACACCTGAAATTAAGGCTATTTTAGAATGTGTAGTTGCTATTATTATTTGAAAGAAAAATAAAACTATGGCCAGAAATTTATTTTTCCCAGAGTTTTGGATCCTGGCAAATGACTATAAAGATGAAGCCTTTTAAGCACTGAGTATAACCCTGGAATTCTTTGAAATACTGTGAGCAGGGGCGAGCTTCATTTAGAAAGGGGCATGGACTCTTTCCCACCCTGACTTTCCCTCGAGGGCCTGGATCCCTATTGTTGTTTTATTTCTAATATCAGTGACATCTGCTTAAAAATGCATAACCGCTGACACAAAAGATAGCCCTCATTTTGCACTGGAAAGTCAATGACAAACAGTGCTGTTTTGCCAGCTGTTCCTGCAAGCCTACTGCACCGACTTAAAAGCTTGTATTATTAAGTAGTTGTGAAATCCTACTGGGATATTACCACCTTTAATTGCCACTGCCAACCTGCTAAGCAAGGTAAACCCCAGTTGCTTCTTTAAGCTCTCTTTTTCCAAAGAGGATAGCTGGTTTTGGAATTCACTTCACCTCAAAAAAAATTAAATGATAAACAATTAGGAGTTGCTCAATTATAACTAAGAATCATGATTAAGAATTGTTTCTTCATCTTCTTTTACACCTGAAAAAGTCATATGCTGATGGCTTTTCCTTATAATATTTCTTAACTCCAAATCAACACTGGCCAAACCCCTCTTTGAGGCACCTTGGGCTATATGCGCACATGTACTCATAACGGCCAAGCAAAGGTTTTGAAATAAAAACAACAAAAGATAAGGAAGAGGGAGGAAGAGAAGAAGAAAAAGTTTATAGGCCAAGAGAGTATTTGATTTTCTTGTTGTGTCTAGCAAGCTAAGTCTGAAGGCAATTTCAAAATAGAAATTCCTAAACTCTTTAGATCAAAGGATCTGCTTAGAAGCATGAGGCAGTTGGTATGTTTGTGGAGCAGGAAAAATAAACCCTTCTCATTGCTTGAGATTTATTCCCTGTATTAATTCTATAAAATGGATGCTTTATCAATCAAACAAATAAAATATTGTGATCTAATATGATGCAGCAATGTGCAACATCTATGTCCAAGGTGGGAAGAATCTTTCATTTTGTGAATTTGGATCTAATTGAGAAAGCAATTTTCAAAATGTGATCAAAATATAGTTTTGAGAGTTTTTGACATTATGAGGAATAATATGGTGAGAAATCAGAGAAGGAAAAAGAGCAAGTGAGTGTTGCTTCACAGATTTTCACTGTGAGTTATACCTCATTGGGTGGTGCACAGCATTGGGTGGGAAATTTTGCTGATGAGATAGCACTTGAATTTACAGAAGAGAATGTCTAGAATGAGCCAATCACTGTGAGCTCTGTCTTCTCATTAGGATGGAAGCTCCGTGAGAGGAGCAACTTAAAAAAACATATTTTCCCCTCTTCTATGGTTTTTTTAAAAAACATTTTTATTGTGAAAATATTTAAACACACCAAAAACAGTATATGAATATAACCTGTTCTCCTTTATCTAGATTTCACAATTGTTACCATTTTTGCTCCATGTATTTTTTCCTAGTGTTTTAAATTTTAAACCTAATGACATTTCATCCTTTAATGCTTTAAAGTGCATCTTTTAAAATGAATGTGTTCCAATTTACCCACAATACCATTGCCACACCTAAAAAATATTAACGATAATTCTTGAATATAATATTCAGTTCATACTCAGATTTCCCCAATTATTCCCCAAGTGGCTCTTACTCATTTTTTATGCAAACCTAGATCTGCTAAGATTTATCCATTGTATTTCATTGTTTTATTTCTTAAATCTCTATTAATCTAAAGGAGAGAAACTCTGTTTAGTTCACTGCTGTAACCAGTACCTAGACAGTGCCCGGCCTGGAGTTTCCTCTAGTAGACGACAGCATAATGCTTTAGAAGTACAGGTTCACATCCTGGCTCCACCACTTACACCCCGGACCTTGGCAAGTCACTTAACCTCTCTGTGCCCGGGGTTCCTCATGTGCAAAATAGGCATGATGACAGACCCTACCTCACAGAGCTGTTGTAAAGATAAATGAGTTCATGTATATACATGTTTATAACAGTGCCCCATGCATGGTGAGTACAATATGTGTTAATTCTTTTTATTTGTTGATGAATACTGACCAACCTCAATATGTACCTAATATGTGCCAGACACTATCTTAGGCATCAGCCAGACTTCTCTGCTCTCATGGGGCTTACATTCTAGTTGGGGTGGGGTAGTCATTAGGAAAGCAAAACTGATTTGGGAAGTAAATATATAGTGTATTAGTGGGTAAGAGAAAAGCTGGGGAAGGAACATAAGGGTGTTGGGATGGTCTCCTGGACAGCTGACACTTGCGCCAAGATCTGGTGGACATGGAGGACAAGTCCTTTGGCTGGAGGGAGTGTTCCAGGCCGAGGAAATAGGATATGCAAAGATGCTGAATTAGCAGTGTGGACAGCAAGGAGGCTGGAGAGGGATGTGCAAGGGGAAGGGAGTAGGGAAAGTAGCAGGGGGCCGAGAGCTGGGAGGCCGCCGGGAGGCCTTCAGGTATTACTTTGAGTGAGATGGGTGTCAGTGGAGGCTTTTCACCAGAGGACCAATACGACCTGATTTGCCATTTGTAAGGGTCACTCTGGCTGCCATGTTGAGAATCTGTAGAAGGGCAAGGGCGGGAGCAGGGAGACCATTTAGGAGCCTGTGGCAGCCATGGCGATGAAAGTGTACCTCATTTTGAGGGATGGAGGTTTTTTTTTTAATTAAGGTATTATTGGTATACACTCTTATGAAGGTTTCACCTGAAAAACAATGTGGTTGCTACATTCATCCATATTATCGAGCACCCCCCCATGCCCCAACGCAGTCACTGTCCATCAGTGTAGTAAGACACCACAGAGTCCCTATTTGCCAAGGGAAGGAGTTATTACTGTCCCATTTTACAGATGAGGAAATTGAGGTTGAGAGATGCTAGTAATTTAAAGCTAAGAAATTTAAACTGGGATTCGACCTCAGGTCTATTTGACCACAAAGTTCTGTTTTTAACTTACCACTGTTAAAAATACAAAAACCTGAGCTCCCTTGCCGTGTTTGCCACAAGGAAATTTATAACGGAAGAAAAATAAGCAGAATACATTCCTGATTTGGTCCACAAATGGCCCTAACTATCTCCAGAATGGTCCTCGGCTCTGTCCCCCTAAACTTTCCCAGAGAAACATCTCAACACAGTGCTCCTGGGAAAGATGAGCTTTTTCCTTTGATTTGTTGCAATAATACTAATGTGACAATTTTGAAGCCATATTAGAATCATTTCTACTACATTATGATACTCTATTTTATGCAATACTGATTTACTAGAATTGGTTACCATTCAACTGGCTTACATGGACCTCTTAAAAAGGTTTATACTTTACAGTGCACATAAGTTACACATAATGGAACATTAACTGTGGTATTTGGGGCTATTTCTACAAAAAATGGGCAGCAAACATTGACCCTTAGGACTGTATCGTCTAATAATGTTGTTTCTATGAGAAGATTCAACTAGCCACATATTTGGGACTCAGCACCTTTCCCAGGCCCATCACATACTTGCTGCAATTGCAGAGACTGCACAGATCTTACCACACAGTTTTCCATGGTTCAGTAACATTTCAAAGAGGGGGATCCCCAGTTTCTTATGCCTTTCTCACTGGCTTACTAGGACATGGTAACTTCTGGGCATGCAGGACAACTGGCCACTGACTCATGCGAGTAGTCTGCAGGGAAGGAAGGGAAGTCATAGACTTTGCAGTAGGCTCCTGTGCCACAGGAACTGGACAGAACGTCACCTTTGGCACATACCTACTGCTGTAAGCTGAGGATTAGGTCACTGCGGCATGTGGTAAGAATAGCACAAACATAGTAAAACTAAAACATGTCTTTCATCACTGGTGTGCTATTTCATTTCCTCAAATATTTTAATTTTAATGCTACGCTATGCTAGGTGCTAGAGATGCAAACCCCAGTGCTGTAGGCACTCACAGTCTGTAGGCAGGCACCCTACAGACTGTGTGGTGAGTGCTGTAAATCAGGTTTGGAAAGAAATGCTCTGGTAGGGCTGGCGGGGTGGGGTATGCCTAACGCCTGGCCTTGGGTGTCACCAGTAAGTCCATCATCTCTAAAATCTGTTTCAACTACAGCAGTCTCTGACCCCCCCGTCCAAGTCTGCCAGCTCATATAAGATGTCTTTCCAATTATTTCTCAACAATACAAGGACCTTCGATCCATTGACTTCTCATTAGTTCACTATGTATCACTTTGTCTTTCTTATTATTTTCCTCCTTAGCTAGATTAGATTGCAGGATTATGGCAGAAACTGTCAGTTCCCTATCCAATGTCCATTCCCCCAACGGCATTACTAACTGTGACTTTGTTCAGGATGGCATCATGCCAGGGGGAAGAAGATTCCTCACTTCTGAGCCTTCCTTGCATCTAAGCGTGATTGTGTGTCCCAGTGCTGACCAGTGGGCACCAAGCAGTAGTCTGCTGGGGGCTGGCTCTAGGAAATGTTTTGCTTTCTTGATAAAAGGGTATCATCACAAATGTCATGTCCCTCTCCGCTTCCGTCCTTTCCCCTTTCTTCCTGCCTTGAATACAGACATGACATATGGAGTTGCCGGAATCATCTTACAACCATGAAATGACATGCAAAATGATGAAAAGCAACAATCTAAGGATGAGAGAGCAGAAAGGGGGAAGGAACTGGGTCCCAGTGGCTTTTCTGAGTGGCTGGTTTTTAGCCAGATCTATGGCTGCCCAATATAAAGAATACCTTTTCCAGCTTCCCGTGCAGCTAGACATAGCTATTTAACCAAGCACTGACTAATGAAATGTAAGGGTGGTTTTCTGGAAACTTTCTCAAAAGACAGCTGGCTTACACTCTTTGACCCTTTTCTTTCCCTTCCTCTCTTCTGCTGCCTGAAATGAGGCTGTGATGGCCCGAACTCCAGCGGACATTTTAGACTAGAAGGAGGCAGCCCATGTATTTGGGATAGTAATACACTGAGCTAGAAGAAGCCTGACCCCTAGCAACATCATGGACTTCCAGAACAACCCTGAACAGTCTATCTCTGCACTCTGCATACATAAAAGGAATAAATATTATCTTATTTAAGTAATATTCTTCCAGTTTTCAGTCACATGCAAACTTAGGACTAATCTCCCCATTACCAAATATATCCATTTTTCTATGTCTGGATTTATATCTTATGTCTTTTCCCTTATCATAATGGAAGATGTGTCCCTTTTTAAAGGACAGCCTCTTTTTAAGGCATTTGCTTTACAGTTATCCTCTCTCACTAATCATCAGTTTCTCATGCTGCGATCATCCCCAGATCTTTTCATGACTAGCTCAGTTTTTTTCAATCAGGTCCTAGTATTATCTGTTATCTCCTCAGAGTTTGTCTGACTACTATATCTTAGGTAGCCTCCAATTATTCCTCTATCCCATTAACCTAGTGTACTTTGTAATAGAGTACTTATGGCAATCTGAAATTAATTATACATCTGTTTACATGGTTACTATCTGATTTTTTATATTCTTTCAAAAATTAAGACCCACATGGGCAGGGACATTATCTTTCTTGTTAGGCTCTAAGAGGCTCTCAATAAATGTTGAGATGAATGAATTTTGTTAGAAGGTGAGATGGAGGTAAGGGGAGGTCTCCCAGAAGAGGTTGCATGTGCTCCAAGTTCAAATTTGAGTAAAAGTATGCCCAGAAGACACCAATGAGGTGAGAAGAGGACGTTCCCAGAAAAGGGAGCAGCATGCTAACTCACAGAGGTGGACAGAACATGTGTGTGAGATTGGCCGACCGGTCAGATGACGGAGCACTCATGAGGAACTGCCAGGAGAGGGGGCTGGACAGTAGGAAGGGGCCAGATCATGCCACCCTAAGGGAACTACTTGAGAATATTAAAGAGATGAGAGACATTTCAATTAGTCGTCAGGGGGTCGGTCATTCTGAAGGTCATGCAGAGGATGGACTGTAGGTAAGGAGACCCATCTTAGGGGCCATTACAAGGTCGACGAAATAATGAAGGCACAGACCAAAGCAGTCCCTGTGGACTATAGAGAGTAAAGTGTCTGGTAAACAGACAGGAAGTTGAATCAGGAGTGTACCAACTAACATTTCTTTTATAATGTGACAGCATATTATGATAGAAAGAGGCTTTGAAGTCAGACACATAAATCCACTTTCGGGTTGTCCCACATTAACCAATGATCCTCAGTGCTAAAGTAGGGATAATATCACATGCTCCTTCTTGTCATTTTAAGGAGTGAAGTCAGTCAGCTGGATTGTGACAATGCCTATCGTTTGGGTGCCTGGCACAAAACAGAAGCTGAATATTTGTTACCTTCTTCCCCAACCTTTTGATTATTCAACAATTCAATTACAGAAATCAGAAAACAGGATGGGCACATCTGAATAGAAGTAGTTAAGTCTTACAGTTTTGTGAGCCTGAGGCAGTTAGATGGCAGCTGGGCTCTTGAGAAGCAGCTCGGAGTTAAATGATGCTGTGGTCAGTGATCCTCTAGCATTAGCAGGGAGTGTAGGAGGGATATCATAAAACATAGGATGTTAGACTTGAAATGATAAACTAATGAATAATTACATTTTAATTACACCTTCATTTTAAGTATGACCTTTTGCTAAGAAAATCTATTTGCTAATAGACATAAAAATAGAATGAAATCCATGTAGCCATCACCCAGCTTTAACAGTTACCAGAGTTTTACCATTCTTGTTTCATCTATTCCCTTCACATGTTTTGGTGGCTGTCTTTTAAGGCAAATCCCAGACAACCCTTAAACACTTAAGACAAGAACTTAAAAAAAAAGTAAGTATGATCATGCCTAACAAATTCAACAATGCATTATAACTATATAGTTCTCAGTCTGTGTTCAGTTTCCCCAAATGTCTTAACAGCGTTTTTCTGTTTGTTTGAATCAGAATGTAAACATTTCATTTTTATCTATCTATAAAACTTCCCTAATTAAAAAAAATGTCATTTACCAGTTGAAGAAACCAGGTTATTTGTCATACATTTCTCCTCATTGTCTGAATTTGGCTGATTGCAACCTCATAGTATCATTTGTTTCTCTCTGTCCCTAGTATTTCTTGTAAAATAGTAGTTTTATCTAGAAGCTTGATCAGATTCAGGTGACATCTTTTTGGTAGGAATATTTCATAGGTGATGCTATGTACTTCCTTTCAGGAGGCAATTTCTTTTTCTTCTATTTTTATTTTTTATTAAGGTGTCATTGATATATACTCTTATGAAGGTTTCACATGAAAAACATTGTGGTTACTACATTCACCCATATTATCAAGTCCCCCCCATGACCCACTGCAGTCACTCTCCATCAGCATAGTAAGATGCCACAGAGTCACTACTTGTCTTCTCTGTGCTACACTGTCTTCCCCGTGACCACCCCACACCATGTGTACTAATCATAATACCCCTCAATCCCCCTCTCCCACCCCTCCTCTTTGGTAACTGCTACTTCCTTCTTGGAGTCTGTGAGTCAGCTGCTGTTTTGTTCCTTCAGATTTTCTTCATTGTTAAACTCCACAAATGAGGGAATTCATTTGGTATTTGTCTTTCGCCACCTGGCTTATTTCACTGAGCCTAATACCCTCTCACTCCATCCATGTTTGCAAATGGTAGGATTTGTTTTCTTCTTATGGCTGAATAATATTCCATTGTGTATATGTACCACATCTTCTTTATCCATTCATCTACTGATGGACACTTAGGTTGCTTCCATTTCTTGACTATTGTAAATAGTGCTGCGATAAACATAGGGGTGCATATATGTCTTTTTCAAACTGGGCTGCTGCATTTTTAGGATAAATTCCTAGGAGTGGAATTCCTGGGTCAAATGGTATTTCCATTTTGAGTTTTTTGAGGAACCTTCATATTGCTTTCCATGGTGGTTGAACTAATTTACATTCCCACCAACAGTGTAGGAGGGTTCCCCTTTCTCTGCATCCTTGTCAGGATTTGTTGTTCCTGTCTTTTTGATGTTGGCCATCCTAACTGGTGTGAGGTGATATCTCATTGTGGTTTTAATTTGCATTTCTCTGATAATTAGTGATGTGGAGCATCTTTTCATGTGCCTGTTGGCCATCTGAATTTCTTCTTTGGAGAATTGTCTGTTCATATCCTCAACCCATTTTTTTAATCGGGTTATGTGCTTTTTGGGTGTTAAGGTGTGCGAATTCTTTATATATTTTGGATGTTAACCCCTTGTCAGATATGTCATTTATGAATATATTCTCCCACACTGTAGGATGCTTTTTTGTTCTACTGATGGTGTCCTTTACTGTACAGAAGCTTTTTAGCTTGATGTACTCCCATTTGTTCATTTTTGCTTTTGTTTCCCTTGCCCAAGGAGATGTGTTCAGAAAAAAGTTGCTCATGTTTATGTTCAAGAGATTTTTGCCTGTGTTTTCTTCTAAGAGTTTTATGGTTTCATGACTTACTTTTGTGTAAATCAGTTTCATTCTCTTACATGTAGCTGTCCAGTTTTGCCAACATCAGTTGTTGAAGAGGCTGTCATTTCCCCATTGTATATCCATGGCTCCTTTATCATACATTAATTGACCATATATGCTTGGGTTTATATCTGGGCTCTCTAGTCTGTTTCATTGATCTATGGATCTTGTGCCAGTACAAAATAGTCTTGAATACTGTGGCTTTGTAGTAGAGCTTGAAGTGGGGAGCATAATCCCCTCAGCTTTATTCTTTCTTCTCAGGATTGCTTTGGCTATTTGGGGTCTTTTGTGGTTTCATATGAATTTTAGAGCTATTTGCTCTGGCTCATTGAAGAATGACATTGGTATTTTGATAGGGATTGCATAGAATGTGTAGATTGTTCTAGGCAGGATGGCCATTTTGACAATATTAATTCTTCCTATCCATGAGCACAGGATGTATTTCCATTTATTGGTGATTTCTTTAATTTCCTCTCATGAGTATCTTGTAGTGTCCAGGGTATAGGTCTTTCACCTCCTTGGTTAGGTTTATTCCTAGGTATTTTATTCTTTTGGATGCAACTCTGAATGGAATTATTTTCCTGATTTCTCTTTCCGCTGCTTCATCGGTAGTATATAGGAATGCAACAGATTTCTGTGTGTTGATTTTGTATCCTGCAACTTTGCTGAATTCAGTTAATAGTTCTTGTAGTTTTGGGGTGTATTATTTTGGGTTTTTATGTGCAATATCATGTCATCTGCAAACAGTGACAGTTTAACTTCTTCCTTGCCAATCTGGATGGCTTTTATTTCTTTGTGTTGTGTGATTGCCATGGCTCGGACCTCCAGTACTGTGTTGAATAAAAGTGGGGAGAGTGGGCATCCTTGTCTTGTTCTCCATCTTAAAGGAAAAGCTTTCAGCTTTTTGCTGTTAAATATGATGTTGGCTGTGGGATTGTCATATATGGCCTTTATTATGTTGAGGTACTTGTCCTCTATACCCATTTTGTTGAGAGTTTTTATCATGAATGGATGTTGAACTTTGTCAAATACTTTTTCTGCATCTATGGAGATGATCATGTAAGTTTTGTCCTTCATTTTGTTGATGTGGTGAATGATGTTGATGGATTTTTGAATATTGTACCATCCTTGCTTCCCTGGAATAAATCCTACTTGATCATGTTGGATGACCTTTTTGATGTATTTTTGAATGCAGTTTGCTAATATTTTGTTGATTATTTTTGCATCTATGTTCATCAGGGATATTGGTCTGTAATTTCCTTTTTTTGTGGTGTCTTTGCCTGTTTTTGATATTAGAGTGATGCAGGCCTCATAGAATGAGTTTGGAAGCATTCTCTCCTCTTCCACTTTATGGAAAACTTTAAGGAGGATGGGTATTAGGTCTTCACTGAATGTTCGATAAAATTCAGTAGTGAAGCCATCTGGTCCAGGAGTTTTGTTCTTAGGTAGTTTTTTTACTACCAATTCAATTTCGTTGTTGGTAATTGGTCTGTTCAGATTTTCTGTTTCTTCCTGAGTCAGCCTTGGAAGGTTGTATTTTCCTAGAAACTTGTCCATTTCTTCTAGGTTATCCAGTTTGTTAGCATATAATTTTTCATAGTATTCTCCTATAATTCTTTGTATTTTTGTGGTGTCTGTAGTGATTTTTCCTTTCTCATTTCTGATTCTGTTTATGTGTGTAGACTCTCTTTTTTTTCTTGATAAGTCTGGTGAGGAGTTTATCTATTTCGTTTATTTTCTCGAAGAACCAACTCCTGCTTTCATTGATTCATTCTATTTATTGTTTTATTCTTCTCGATTTTACTTATTTCTGCTTTGATCTTTATTATCTCTCTCTTTCTATTGACTTTGGGCCTCATTTGTTCTTTTTCTAGTTTCATTATTTGTGAGTTTATACTGTTCGTATGGGATTGTTCTTCTTTTCTAAGGTAAGCCTGTATTGCAATATACTTCCCTCTTAGCATGGCCTTTGCTGTTTCCCACAGATTTTGTGGTGTTGAGTTATTGTTTTCATTCATCTCCATATATTGCTTGATCTCTGTTTTAATTTGGTCATTGATCCATTGATTATTTAGGAGCATGTTGTTAAGCCTCCATGTGTTTGTGAGCCTTTTTGTTTTCTTTGTACAATTTATTTCTAGTTTATACCTTTGAGATCTGAGAAGTTGGTTGGTAGAATTTCAATCTTTTTGAATTTACTCAGGATCTTTTTGTGGCCTAGTATATGGTCTATTCTGGAAAATGTTCCATGTGCACTTGAGAAGAATGTGTATCCTCCTGCTTTTGGGTGTAGAGTTCTGCAGATGTCTGTTAGGTCCATCTGTTCTAGTGTGTTGTTCAGTGCCTCTGTGTCCTTACTTATTTAGTCTGGTTGATCTGTCCTTTGGAGTGAGTGGTGTGTTGAAGTCTTCTAAAATGAATGCATTGCATTCTATTTCCTCCTTTAATTCTGTTAGTATTTGTTTCACATATGTTGGTGCTCCTGTGTTGGGTGCATAGATATTTATAATGGTTATATCCTGTTGTTGGACTGACCCCTTTATTATTATGTAATGTCCTTCTTTATCTCTTGTTACTTTCTTTTTTTTTGAAGTCTATTTTGTCTGATACAAGTACTGCAACACCTGCTTTTTTCTCCCTATTGTTTGCATGAAATATCTTTTTCCATCCCTTCACTTTTAGTCTGTGTATATCTTTGGGTTTGAAGTGAGTCTCTTGTAGGCAGCATATAGACATGTCTTGTTTTTTTATCCATTCTGTAACTCTGTGTCTTTTGATTGGTGCATTCAGTCCATTGAAATTTAGGGTGATTATCGATAGATATGTACTTATTGCCATTGAAGGCTTTAGATTCATGTTTACCAAAGGTTCAAGGATAGCTTCTTTATTATCTAACAATCTAACTTAACTTACTTAGTACACTATTTCAAACACCATCTAAAGGTTCTTTTTTTTCCCTCCCTTCCTTTTCTTCCTCCTCCATTCTTTATATGTTAGGTATCATATTCTGCACTCTTTGTCTACCCCTTGACTGACTTTGGGGGTATTTGATTCAATTTCACATCTGCTTAGTAGTTAATTGGTCTACTTTCTTTATTGTGGTTTTATTTCCTCTGATGACAGCTATTTAGCCTTAGGAACACTTCCATCTATAGCAGTACCTCCAAAATACACTGTAGAGATGGTTTGTGGGAAGTAAATTCTCTCAGCTTTTGCTTATCTGGAAATTGCTTAATTCCTCCTTCAAATTTAAATGGTAATCTTGCTATGTAGAGTATTCTTGGTTCGAGGCCCTTGTTTCACTGCATTAAATGTATCATACCACTCCCTTCTGGCCTGTAAGGTTTCTGCTGAGAAGTCTGATGATAGCCTGATTGGTTTTCTTTTATTATGTGATCTTTTTTCTCTCTCTGGCTGCTTTTAATACTCTCCTTATCCTTGATCTTTGTCATTTTCATTATTATATGTTTTGGTGTTGTCTTCCTTGGGACCCTTGTGTTGGAAGATCTGGGCACCTACATGGCCTGAGAGATTATCTCCTTCCCCAGATTGGGGAAGTTTTCAGCAATTACCTCCTCAAAGACACTTTCTATCCCTTTTTCTCTCTCTTCTTCTTCTGGTACCCCTATAATGCGAATATTGTTCCGTTGGGATTGGTCACACAGTTCTCTCAATATTCTATCATTCCTAGAGATCCTTTTATCTCTCTGTGCCTCAGCTTCTTTGTATTTCTGTTCTCTAATTTCTATTTCATTTACCGTCTCTTCTACTTCATCTATTCTGCTTTTAAATCCCTCCATTGTATGTTTCATTTCGGATACTGTATTTTTTAAGTTTCTCTCTCTTTCTTGAATTCCTCCCTTAGGTCTTCAATATTTTTCTGTAGTTCCATGAACACATTTATGGTTTTTATTTTGAACTCTCTTTCAGGAAGATTGGTGAGTTCCGTTTCACCTGGGCCTCTTTCTGGTGTTTGTAGGATTTGGGGTTGAACCAAGTTCCTTTGACCTTTCATATTTGTAGGTGGTGCCCTCTAGTGCCCAGAAGCTCTACCTTCTGTAGCTGCTCAGCCCTTGTGGCATAGGCAGGGGTCACAGGTGAACGGCACTGGTGCCTACCAGGAAGAAAGACCTCTTTCCTGCTTCCCGGCTGCAGTGCATGCCTCTACTGCCAGGACCACTGGGCCGAGTGTTCAGGGAGGAGCCTCTGTGCTATGCCCTTTTAGCTGCTGTAGGCTGGTGCCCTCTGGCTGGCCTGGCACAATGGCGGGGGCAACAAGTTTGCGATCCAATGCCAGCTGGGAGGAAGGAGCAGCAGGTTGCATATTGCGGTGGGGGGCCTCGTCGCCCAGTTACCAGCCAGGGGGATGGAGCCCCTGAGGCTCCAGAAAGTTCTCAACGTGCTGGGCTGAGTGCTCTTGAACAATTTTCTCCACCTGTCCTTTCTCCTGAGCAGCAAGCTCTGCAATCTTTGTCCCTTTATCAGCACTCTCACTGTTGGGAAGTCTCTCAGAGTGCCCACCTTTCTTTCGTCCCAGAGCAACTGGTTGTGGGTGCCTGTTCTCCACAAGTAGCTGGACTCTCAGTGTCTCCAGGTATTCCTCCTGTCTTAGCTTTCCAATCCTATTAATCTCCAGAGCATCATGTAATGTTGGTTCATATTCCCAGAGCAGATATCCAGGGCTGGGTGTTCAGCAGTCCTAGGCCTCTGCCCCCTCCCTGCTCCATTTCTCTTCCTCCCACCTGTGAGCTGGGGGAAGGGCTTGGGTCCCACTGGATCATGACTTTAGTACTTTACCCTTTTCTGTGAGGTGTGCTCTTTTCCCCAGATGTAGACAGACTGTCACAGCGTTCTTTCCTGTTGCTCTTTCAGGATTAGTTGTGTTTGCTATATTTTCATAATATATGTGGTTTTGGAAGGAGATTTCTGTCTCACCTCTCATGCCACCATCTTTAAGCCCAACCTCTTCTTTTTCCTCTTCTAACGATAAGATTGATCAGTGAGTCTGGGTATTACCAGCTCAATCTATCCTTGATCAAGTTCCCTACAACCCTTCACCTAATGGTATTTAAGAAAACATGAATGGTTGCTAACACATTATTTCATTAGGGGTTTCAAAGTGTTGATTTTATAACTCTAACATTCCTTCTGCATTATTAGCTTCTATAGAGAACTTTCCCATGCCAACTTTTTAGCCAATCTGAAAAATAGATTTTTGGAAAAGCAAAATAAGTGCTTGATTCTTTTTTTTATTTATCTACTATCAGGTTTATTGATTTTATCAGTTTTTGGAGGGGAAGGAGAAAATATTAGGAACTCATAAATTTTTATGTATTTGGAGTCTTTTCAATCCATTGCAGTCATTAATTTTTTGGCCATTAGTCTCCTGAGTAGTACTTTATCATGTGCAAGACAGTTAACATACATTAGTCATTCAAAACTCACAAACCACTGTGTGAAGGTAGGTATTATTACCCAGCTTTACAAATGAGAAATCTAGGTCATAAGACTTGAACCAGGACTTGGTGCCAGTTGTTCTTTCCATTAAATATAATAGTGGTTGAAAGAAACAGAGTGTTAAAGGGGGCTGAATTTTTTTTCCTTCTTGTTTTGAGATTAAACAGCAGATGCCTTTAACCAGTGGGAATATTATTATATTAAGCAAACTACCCTTTAGAAGGCATTACTTGTAGCAAACACTGTTGAGAATTGTTATGCTGATCATACTGTAACTTAGTAAATAGACTGTCTCAACTTTGTGAAGCATTTCAATTTTGATTTCTCCGTGTGGGATCTACTGCTCAGATGTATGTCATTATATGGTCTGCCCATGTCTGGGGAGCTGGCATTACACACTGCCTAGTGTTTTTAATTCAGAACTTTTTCTAAGAAACCTTAGCCTCTTATGTTCAAACCCTAGTTTTAATAGCATAAGCTATTTCCCTCTTATATAGCTTTGTGGGCATAGTAATAAAATAAATACCACAAAATCACTGATGAGATGAAAATTGAGCTCCCTGCTTCTGTGCAGCCATGTAGGTAAAACAGTAATTGGCTCTGATAATAACTTTTGTTCTTACAAACCAAAGTCTAAATGAGAGTCACATTTGATATATCTTCTTGTAATTACTATCAAAAGGAGAGAATACAAAGTTTAGATTGTTTAGTGACTCAAGATAGATTAAATAAATTGCTGTCTTTTCTTGACCAATTTAAGAAAAATTTCTGAAATTATTTCTGATATTTATCTTAGTGTTAGTAAAAAATGATCATCTTCCAGAGATGCTTCTCTGCTCAATGGAATGATTAATTTTGTTTTTTAAATTTATCATGTTTTTCTTGAAAAAATCTTATTATCATAAGCTGATAATGCAGCCTATGCTTTTAAGTATTTTCCTGTACATCGCCATAGATGATTTGTAAGAAAAATTTAGGTTATGAATGTATTTGATAGTGATGTTCAGAGAAACCATTTTAGATGTTAATATTATTTAAATGTAGACTCCTTTAATATGTTGTTTGTTTGTTTTTTCACTTTTGTAAATGAGTTTATTAGTTCTGCTACTGTTTGGGATTTATTGAGTTGACCTCTGAACCCATGAGTCGCACACTGAATTGTAAACAAGAGGCCAACGTGGGTGCCTTCCGGATAGAACTGGTGTTTTCTTCTCAGAAGACTGTATCCCGACGTTGGTCTAGCAAAGCCAGACTGCCAGCTGGGAGCCGTCCAAGCCGCAAACTGGCGGGCATCAGCTTATGAGAAGGGAATACTTTTCCACGTAGGAAGCACTCTTCCCGAGTAACCTAGCCTCACCTGCAGGAAGCAGACAGTGGATGGCAGCACATGAAACATCTCATGTGACCAGCGACCACCGTTTTTAGCTCCTCAGGGGGCCGCCATCCCTGCCCATGGCCCCAAGCCTGCCGCCCTAAGGCTGCTGCTGGTACTGCCCTTCTGTGGCCGTGTAGAAATCATCCAGGACGCTCTGCAAGTAATCGAACGTTGGCCTCCCTTCTGCCTTCTCTTTCCAGCACATTTTCATGATGTTGTAGACTCATCCAGGCAGTTCTCCATGCGGGGCATCCTGTAGCCCTGGGACAGGGCAGTCATGCATCCGCATTAGTTCTCCCTGGGTAGGGAATTCCCCATAGGTGACGATTTCATACAGAATTCCAAAGGACCACACATCAGACTTAATAGTGAAACATCCGAGGTTGATGGCCTCTGGAGCTGTCCACTTAAAGGGGAATTTGGAACCTTCTCTTGCTGTGTACTCGTTATCTTCAATTACTTGAGCAAGGCCAAAATCTGCAATTTGCACATGAGTGACTCTGAGACCAAAACATTAGCCTCTCACAGGTCTCGGTGAATGTAGTTCTTCCTCTCAATGTATGCCACTCTCTCTGCGATCTGAGCAGAAAAGTCAGTTCGCTTTGGAAATAGCACTTTGCCCCTTTCGTCATGCTTCAGGAAATCCAGCAAACTGCTCTTGGCCATGTACTCGGTGATGATATAGATGGGCCCCTCGTTGGTGACCACGGCACACACCCTCACCAGCTTGTCCTGTTGAAGGGTCTTCATGAGGTTTGCCTCTCCCAGGAAAGCTTGCACTGACATAGTGCCTGGTTTCAGGGTTTTTACAGCCACTCTGGTACTATTGTTATAGTAACCCATCCAGACTTCTCCAAACTGTCCAGCACCCAGACTTCTCACCAACTTAAAGATGCCCAGGTATCTTTATCCCGTGGCTTTTGTGGTTTGGGACTGATACTACCTTCTCCAGTCTTCTTGCACAAGCCATCTGACGGCTTTTGGTAATGCTTAATCATATCACTAATACAAGGAAATGTTATTCGTGGCGAGATGTAATAACCCCCATTGCCCAGACTTCTAATTTTGTAGTGCTTACTAACATCACCATGCACAGGGTCATAATCTCTGACACATAGAGAATAGCTTCCTTTTAGTGTCTCACTTTCTCTGATGAGAAAACATCCAGCACTGTTCCCTTGGGTCAGAAGCTGCCTTTCTGCATCTTTCTTGTTATAGCCTTGAAAAGCCACTCTTCTGTTTCCAAGGTGTTGACTTTGGCTACAGAGTTGCTGGGGATGAAGCCCTCTCTCTTTGTTGAAAGGGATTTAGCTTTCCACCACCCTTCATGCTTCTCCAGCACCTTCCTCCTCTCTCCCTTCTTGAAAGACAAGTCATCTGGATGGATGCCATCCTAGGGGAACAAGGCTACCACAATGTCTCCTTGCTCCTCTGATCTTTAGTTTGAAATCTCTGTCCTGGTAAAAACTGAGATTCTGGAAGTGATTGAGTCTTCAAATCTATTCCATCATCATTTGGATTGTCTTTCCTTTTTGATTTTATACATCCCATATTTCCTGATCAACCGTTAAAATGGTACTGTATAAAGGAGGAGCGGGGCACCAGCCCGGGCCCCTGAGCCACCCCGGGGGAGGAGCCCCGGCAGCCCTGCCCTCCTTTAATATGTTTCTTAAAAGGAAAATTAAATCATATGTGCTACATGTTATTTTGGTATACACATGTTTTGGTTCCACAATAGTAAATATTAGAATATTAGTAATTTTAAGAGACCTTTTCCATTGCTTTAGAAGTCAACTAATTAAGAACTGATATTACAACCTATCATTTCTGTTGGGTTTCTATTTACTTTTCCATAAATTTCTATGTTCAATACCACAGAAATGTAAAAATGGGCAGAAAACAACTGGATTTTAATGCCAGTTTTAACAACAATTCTGTATTTGATTATTTCCTCTATGTGAGTCCGATAGCCTCACAAAGTTGATGGAGCAATAAAACTAAGAAAACTGCTCTGGTTCACTGAGCCAACGATCCCAGAATTAAAAAGTTCTAACAAAGCTTAGACATGATAGATGAAGCTATTACCATCAATTATATCCGGAATACACATTTAAAAAACACCCTAATTACAGAAACTACATCCAGTCAATATAATACATATTAGCAATATCCCAATCCTTGGTAGAAGGGAAATCATTCTGAAAGTTTAATTAAGAATGAAAAAATTACGTTCAGGTATTAGTTCCAATAAAAGAGGCACTCAGCTTCCATGGGAAAACCCCAGACTAGTGCTGGAGTGTAGGTGTCTCGCCTCAGGGGGATTGTCCCCAGGCAAGTTTACTCTGGATTCGGTGAAAACAAATAACAACAATAGAACTTGGGGACAAAAGGTTTTATAACGAACTTTATTCTCATGGTGGCAGGTAGAGCATTGGAATCACATCTGCCTCTGGAAAGTTAACAATCCATCTCCATCTCTGCCTCCTGGCCGAGCACTTGGTGGGGCTCTTTACAGTAACACCTCACAATTATGGCTCATTGCCTACCCACTAGGCCAATTATATCATCAAGTAGTTTTGGGTCAGATGAGGATCCGGGCCATAGGAACTTCCATTTTCCCCTATAATGGGTTATCTACAGAAGAAAAGCCATTTGTAATTAGGCACTACATTGTTTTTCTAACTACAAAAACTTCAAGGAGAAGGGAGTAGATATGCCTTCTTTGCAACCTGTGTCCCTGCATGGGTTAAATAAAGTAGACAGTTGAGAGCAGTTATTTGAAGATTTGGTGTCTTGCCAATGGGTTTCAGCCCCGGGCAAGTTTGCTATGGATTCAATGTGACCAAAGAAAATGACAGCAAACGTTCATTGGGGTGAAAGGGTTTATTACACAGCTTGTTCTCCCGGCGGTAGGTTGAGCACTAGTATCTCTGCCTCCACCCAGAGCACTGGGCCGAGCTCTCTATATAGCACAATAATAGCTTATTGCCTAAAGGTGTGGAAGCGGTAGCCTAGCAACAGGCCAGTTACATCATCAGGTGATTTAAGTTCAGTGAGGATCCTGGCCATAGGAACCCCAACTTACCCACATTTGGTTTAAAAACTGCTATTAAAAATATTAAAAGTTTGGAGCTTATGTTAAGAAATAACTTATCAAAGATGGTGGCGTGAGAGGTGAGACAGAGGCTTCCTCCAAAAATTGCATATAATATGAAAATATAACTGATACAACTACTCCTGAAAGAGCAACAGGAAAGAGGACTGCACCAAACTGCATACACCTGGAGACAAAAGCAGACCTCACAGAACAGGGTAACGTACTAAAGCTGTGGCCCCCCGGGACCCAAGCCCTTCCCCCACCCGAGCTCACCAGCGGGAGGAAGAGAAACAGAGTAGGCAGGGAGTGGAGATCTGGGACTGCTGAATACCTAACTGGAGATCTGCTGTGGGAGCACAAACCTGTATTTCATGGTGCTTGTGTGATACTCTCGTAACTATGGGGTTGGAAAGCTAAGACAGGCAGATTCCTGGAGAGACTGAGATTCTAGCTGCTTGTGGAAAACAAGGATCCATATCTGGCTGCTCTGGGACAAAAGAAAGGCTGGCAGTCTGAGAGACTTCCTAACAAGGAAGCCCTTACTTAGCAAGAGGGCTGCTAAAGGGGAAAGGACTGCACAGAGCTACTGCTCAGGAGAGAGGACAGGTAGACAAAATTGGGTGCACTCTGCCCAGCAGGTTGGGAGCTTTCACAATCTTCAGGTGCTCCACCTCCCTGGCTGCCTACATAGCTCAAAGAACCCCCTCTGTGATAGGCAACCTACTGTGCCTTTCTCCTGGCCAGCCCCACCTGGGTCGCAAACCGGCAAACCCTACCCTGGCGTTAGGCCAGCCAGAGGGAAGATCTGTCTATAGCAACTACAAACACAAAGCACAGAGGCTTATACCTGTGTGCTCGGCCCACTGGTTCAGGCAGTGGAGACAGGCATAGCAGCTGGGAAGCAGGAAACAGCTTTTTCCTCCCCCCAGGCACCAATACCACTCCCCTGAGACCCCCGACATTGCTTCAGGGGCTGAGCAGCTCCAGAGAGCAGAGCTTCTGGGCACTAGAGGGCGCCATACACAAATATGAAACGCCAAGGAACCTGGTCCAGAGTAAAATTATGAATAAAACTCCTGAGAAAGATTTAAATGATATTGACCTCATGACTCTCCCTGAAAGGGAGTTCAAAATAAAAATCATTAACATGCTAATGGATGTACGGAAAGATATTCAAGAACTCGGGAATGAATTCCGGTTGGAGATCCAATCGTTGAAGAGCACAATGGAGGGTATTAAAAGCAGACTGGTTACGGTGGAGGAGACGATAAATGAAATAGAAACGAGAGAAGAGGAATACAAAGAAGCTGAGGCATATAGAGAAAAAAGGATCTCTAAGAATGAAAGAATATTGAGAGAACTGTGTGACCAATCCAAACGGAGCAATATTCGCATTATAGGGGTACCAGAAGAAGAAGAAGAGACAAAAAGGGATAGAAAGTGTCTTTGAGGAGGTGATTGCTGAAAACTTCCCGAATCTGGGGAAGGAGATAGTCTCTCAGGCCATGGAGGTGCACAGATCTCTCAACACAAGGGACCCAAGGAAGACAACACCAAGACATATAGTAATTAAAATGGCAAAGATCAAGGATAAGGACAGACTATTAAAAGCAGCCAGAGAGAGAAATAAGATCACATACAAAGGAAAACCCATCAGGCTATCATCAGACTTTTCAGCAGAAACCTTACAGGCCAGACGGGAGTGGCATAATGTATTTAATGCAATGAAGCAGAAGGGCCTTCACCAAGATTACATTATCCCACAAGATTATCATTTAAACTTGAAGGAGGGATTAAACAATTCCCAGATAAGCAAAAGCTGAGAGAATTTACCTCCCACAAACCATCTCTACAGTGTATTTTGGAGGGACTGCTATAGATGGAAGTGTTCCTAAGGTTTAATAGCTGTCACCAGAGGTAATAAAACCACAGTAAAGAAAGTAGAACAGCTAATTACTAAGCAAATGCAAAATTAAATTAACTATCCTCAAAGTCAATAAAGGGATAGACAAGGAGTACAGAATATGATACCTAATATATAAAGAATGGAGGAGGAAGAAAAAGGAGGAGAAAAAAAAACCTTTAGATTGTGTTTGTAATAGCATATTAAGTGAGTTAAGTTAGACTCTTAGATAGTAAGGAAGTTAACTTTGAACCTTTGGTAACCAAAAACCTAAAGCCTGCAATGGCAATAAGTACATATCTATTGATAATTACCCTAAATGTAAATGGACTGAATGCACCAATCAAAAGACATACAGTCACTGAATGGATAAAAAACAAGACCCATCTATATGCTGCCTACAAGAGACTCACTTTAAACCCAAAGACATAAACAGACTAAAAGTGAAAGGATGGAAAAAGACATTTCATGCAACTAATGGGGAGAAAAAAAGCAGGAGTTGCAGTACTTGTATCAGACAAAATAGACTTCAAAACAAAGAAAGTTACAAGAGACAAAGAAGGACATTACATAATGATAAAAGGGTCAATCCAACAAGAAGATATAACCATTATAAATATCTATGCACCCAACACAGGAGCACCTACATATGTGAAACAAATACTAACAGAATTAAAAGGGGAAATAGAATGCAATGCATTCATTCTAGGAGACTTCAACACACCACTCACTCTGAAGGACAGATCAACCAGACCGAAAATAAGTAAGGAGACTGAGGCACTGAAAACACATTAGAACAGATGGACCTAACAGACATCTACAGAACTCTACACCCAAAAGCAGCAGAATACACATTTTTCTCAAGTGCCCATGGAACATTTTCAAGAATAGATCATATACTAGGCCACAAAAAGAGCCTTAATAAATTCAAAAAGATTGAAATTGTACCAACCAGTTTCTCAGACCACAAAGGTATGAAACTAGAAATAAATTATGCAAGAAAATGAAAAATCCCCAAAACACATGGAGGCTTCACAACATGCTCCTAAATAACCAATGGATCAATGATGAAATAAAAACAGAGATCAAGCAATATATGGAGACAAATGATAACAATAATTCAACACTGCAATATCTGTGGGACACAGCGAACGCCGTGCTAAGAGGAAAGTATATTGCAATACAGACCTACCTCAGGAAAGAAGAATAATCCCATATGGGCAGTCTACACTCACAATTAACGAAACTAGAAAAAGAAGAACAAATGAGACCCAAAGTCGGTAGAAGGAGGGACATAGTAAAGATTAAAGCAGAAATAAATAAAATAGAGAAGAATAAAATACAGAAAGAATCAATGAAAGCAAGAGCTGGTTCTTTGAGAAAATAAACAGAATAGATAAACACCTAGCCAGACTTATCAAGAGAAAAAGAGAGTCTACTCACATAAACAGAATCAGAAATGAGAAAGGAAAAATCACTATAGATACCACAGAAATACAAAGAATTATGAGAGAATACTATGAAAAATTATATGGTAACAAACTGGAAAACCTAGAAGAAATGGACAACTTTCTAGAAAAATACAACCTTCCAAGGCTGACCCTGAAAGAAACAGAAAATCTGAACAGACCAATTACCAACAACGAAATTGAACTGGTAATCAAAAACCTACCTAAGAACAAAAGTCCTAGACCAGATGGCTTCACTGCTGAATTTTATCAAACATTTAGTGAAGACCAAATACCCATCCTCCTTAAAAGTTTTCCAAGGAATAGAAGAAGAGGGACTACTTCCAAACTCATTCTGAGGCTAGCATCACTCTAATACCAAAACCGGGCAAAGACACCATAAAAAAAGAAAATTACAGACCAATATCCCTGATGAACATAGATGCAAAAATACTCAACAAAATATTAGCAAACTGAATTCAAAAATACAATAAAAGGATCATCCATCATGATCAACTAGGATTTATTCCAGGGATGCAAGGATGGTACAACATTCAAAATCCATCAACATCATCCACCACATCAACAAAAAGAAGGACAAAAACCACATAATCATCTCCATAGATGCTGAAAAAGCATCTGACAAAATTCAACATCCATTCATGATAAAAACTCTCAACAAAATGGGTATAGAGGGCACATACCTCAACATCATAAAGGCCATATATGACAAACCCACAGCCAACATCATACTTAACAGCAAGAAGCTAAAAGCTTTTCTTTTAAGATCAGGAACAAGACAAGGATGCCCACTCTCCTCACTTCTATTCAACATAGTACTGGAGGTCCTAGCTATGACAATCGGACAATACAAAGAAATAAAAGGCATCCATATTGGTAAGGAAGAAGTTAAATTGTCCCTGTTTGCAGATGACATGATATTGTACATAAAAAACCCTAAAGAATCCACTCCAAAACTACTAGATCTAATATCAGAATTCAGGAAAGTTGCGGGATACAAAATTAATATGCAGAAATCTGTGGCATTCCTATATACTAACAATGAACTAGCAGAGAGAGAAATCAGGGAAACAATTCCATTCACAGGTGCATCAAAAAGAATAAATACCTAGGAGTAAACCTAACCAAGGAAGTGAAAGACCTGTACTCTGAAAACTACAAGACACTTATGAGAGAAATTAAAGAAGATACCAATAAATGGAAACACATCCCATGCTCATGGATAGGAAGAATTAATATTGTCAAAATGGCCATCTTGCCTAAAGCAATCTATAGATTCATTGCAATTCCTATTAAAATACCAACAGTATTCTTCAACGAACTAGAGCAAATAGTTCTAAAATTCATATGGAACCACAAAAGACCCCAAACAGCCAAAGCAATCCTGAGAAGGAAGAATAAAGCTGGGGGGGTTATGCTCCCCAACTTCAAGCTCTACTACAAAGCCACGGTAATCAAGACGATTTGGTACTGGCACAAGAGCAGACCCATAAAGAGCCCTGATATAAACCCAACCATATGGTCAATTAATATATGATAAAGGAGCCATGGACATACAATGGGGAAATGACAGCCTCTTCAACAGCTGGTGTTGGCAAAACTGGACAACTACATGCAAGAGAATGAAACTGGATTATTGTTTAACCCCATACAGAAAAGTAAACTTGAAATGGATCAAAGACCTGAATGTAAGTCATGAAACCATAAAACTCTTAGAAGACAACATAGGCAAAAATCTCCTGAGTATAAGCATGAGCAACTTCTTCCTGAACGCATCTCCTCGAGCAAGGGAAACAAAAGCAAAAATGAACTCATGGGACTACATCAAACTAAAAAGTTTCTGTATGGCAAAGGACACAATCAACAGAACAAAAGGCATCCTACAGTATGGGAGACTATATTTGTAAATGACATATCTGACAAGGGCTTAACATCCAAAATATATACAGAACTTACATGCCTCAACACCCAAAAAGCAAATAACCAGATAAAAAAATGGGCAGAGGATATGAAGAGACGGTTCTCCAAAGAAGAAATTCAGATGGCCAACAGACACATGAAAAGATGCTCCACATCACTAATCATCAGGGAAATGCAAATTAAAACCACAATGAGATATCACCTCATACCAGTAAGGATGGCCACCATCCAAAAGACTAAGAACAACAGATGCTGGCGAGGATGCAGAGAAAGGGGAACCCTCCTACACTGCTGCTGGGAATGTAAGCTAGTTTAACCATTGTGGAAAGCAATATGGAGGTTCCTCAAAAAACTAAAAATAGAAATACCATTTGACCCTGGAATCCCACGCCTCAGAATTTACCCAAAGAATACAACTTCTCAGATTCAAAAAGACATATGCACCCCTATGTTTATCACAGCACTTTTTACAATAGCCAAGATATGGAAGCAACCTAAGTGTCCATCAACAGATGAATGGATAAAGAAGATGTGATACATATACACAATGGAATATTATTCAGCCATAAGAAAGAAACAAATTCTACCATTTGCAACAACATGAATGGAGCTGGAGGATATTATGCTCAGTGAAATAAGCCAGGCGGAGAAAAACAAGTGCCATTTGTGGAGTATAATAAAGCAAAACTGAAGGAACAAAATAGCAGTGGACTCAGAGACTCCAAGAAGTAACTAGTGGTTACCAAAGGGGAGAGCGGGTGGGGAGGGAGGGAGAACGGGATTGAGGGATATTATGTTTAGTACACATGGTGTGGGGGGTCACCGGGAAAACAGTGTAGCACAGAGAAGGCAAATAGTGAATCTGTGGCATCTTACTACACTGGTGGACAGTGACTGCAATGGGGTATGGGTGGGGACTTGATAATATGGGTAAATGTAGTAACTGCATTGTTTTTTCATGTGAAACCTTCATAAGAGTGTATATCAATAATACCTTAATAAAAAATTTTAAAAATTTTATAATCCACACACAAAAAAAGAACTTATTTAGAAGCATACATTCTGTAGGTATTTTTGTAGTCTTCCCCTTCACTTTGACCTTAGGCACAGCCCATTTATGAATCCTTAAAATCAAAGAAATAACTAGATCATGAACTCATCTGTCTCCTACAGCCATTTTAACAATTGCATCAGATCACCCTTAGAACTAAGATACTCAACTGAAAGGATAACAGGTTGTTTTAGTTGCTCACAACACCTCCTTTTTAAAAAGTCACAGAGGCCACATATTTTGTGATTCCATTTATATAAAATGTCCAAAATGGGCACATCTAGGAGATAGAAAGTAGATTAGTAGTTGCCATGGGCTGGAAGGAGGAGGGAAAAGCAAGTGTTTGTTAATGGGTATGATGTTTCTTTGTGGGGTGCTGAAAGTGTTCTGGAATTAGGGATGATAGATGCACAACTTGTGAATGTGCTGAAAACCCCTGAATCGCACTTTTAAAGGGGTGAATTTTATAGTATGTGAACTATATCACAACTTTGTAAAGTCACAAGACTTCATAAACTGTTGGTAATATCATATAGCATTAAGTGTCAACTTAACTTTCAGCATCAATCATAGTTGCCTACATTTTGCAAATAAAGAAAATGATTTCCACGAGGGGAAGTGACCCACCCAAGGTTACATGCAAGCAGTCCAGGGTACAGCAGGAGGACTAGAACCTCATTGTGGACGCCTCTCCAAATGCCCCCTTCTACCCCCTTGTGCTGCCTACTATGCTGGTTTATATTTAAGCACCTCATTGGTAACTAATCTGAATTATTTAAAATGAGGAACACGTGATTCGAATGAGATTCTTTTTTCTAATGAAGCATATATTTTTTCTAAAGATAGCAAAATCTGTGAAGGAGTAAATAAATTTGTAGCAGTAAATTAGCAAGTCCAAACCGAGATCTACCTGAAAGTGTCCCTTGAGGAAAGTGGCCACATTAACAGACCAAGGGAGCCCTCTACCTGTGTATTTGTAGTATAGATTTCACTGGCAAAATCCTTGACCTGGAAAGCTAAAAATAAATCAAGGCTAGGACATCCCAGTCCTTTGTCCACCTTGTTTGACTTCCAGCATTATTTTTGAGAAAATGGAGGTGTCTGAGGATGTATTTGCACTAGCAATAGGGTGCATGAAGGAAAATCTGTGGAAAGTTCTTTTTCTGTAAATAAAAGAGACCAATGAGCAACCTAAATAAAAGACCAAAATACATATATAGCTTTAATTAGAATTACATTAAAATCATTATTTTCAAATGACTTTATACTCCTTTGAGAATTTAAAATGTTAGGAAGCATTTTAGTTCATCCAGCATGAAAGTTTCATTGTTTCTTTGTTTCAGTGAAAGATAGGGTTGAATGTAAAAATCATGCAGGATCCTGAAAACACCCACCACAGAGCTGCTGTAAATGAGAACTATGGAATCCGTTTGCCATATATTGACCCGAGAAAAACATGTGTAAGTAATGAATTGTTTTAATGAGCTCTTAATTTCTTTAAAAATCAAAAGTCATTAGTAGTAGTGTAAAATACAATGTAGATTTTAGTAAAGATTTCGGGTGCTTTTGTCCTTAGAGAATTTTTGGAAATGAAAGGGGGTGGCTTTCATTCTGTTTATAATTAGACATGATTTTAGACAGTAAGCCTATTTTTAAAAGATCTGTTTGTAGCTCATTCAAATTTCTCTATTTTCCTTGATGTTCTTAAGTAATCTAGTATCATAATTTTAACAAGGATGAAATGATTTAACAACAAAAAGACTTAATAAATCTTAAATTTTTTTTTACATTAGGCTTATCAGTAGAAAAATCAAAAGAAAACAACAGCACAGGATCAGCCTCAATGGTGTGTACTCATGCAATATCCAAAATTTAAGAATATTACTGTAAATCTGAGGCAGCCGGGGGTTAATCTTTTATGTCAGCAAAATGATGAGAGGAAAACAAACTGGGAGATTGCCAGTAAAGATCTCAGAATCTGTGCCTATTTTTGCTGTTGACTCCCTGTTAAGTGTCCCAAGGCAAGGATTGTACTCTCTCTGTGTTGTGGGGTTTTCTTAGGAGAATTAAGTGCTAACTGGGGAATTCGTTTATTTGAGATCATTTCTAATACTGAAAATAACTACTGAGGTGACATCTATACATTTTTAAGTACATTGTTTTAACCTTTGGCTTCTCTCAAAAGCTCTTAAATGTATACTTTGGTAAAATCAAAAGTAAAAGATTAATTTTAGAATTAAACTGCAAAACCATTTCTGGCCAGCATAATAGTCTCTTAATCTTCCAAGTTTCCTACGTAGACATTTTCAACTGCCTACTTCGGTCACGTTAAATGTGAAATATATTTCTAGTTTCTTTATATGTACTTGGTGTTATTCTAACAGGTTTGGTTTAAGAGCACTTTATCATGGAAACACTTTATAGCCTAAGAAATAATCAGAAAGTTAGATATTTGTATTCCTGCTAAAACTTTATTTAAAATGTCACTGTGAATAATGTGAAAGGCTTTTTATCTGTTTCCCATGAGCCCAAGGCCCTTGAAATAAAAATATTATTTCTCTGGCTATATAGACAGAAGCTGATTTCTCTTTTGTTGTTGGTTTTCCCCTTCAATCTAGAGTTAATATTGGCTTAGCTGGTGGAGTGGGGAAGCTTTGTAGCCTAAGGCCACTGCTGCATGTCATGGAAACTTTTTCTGATGAGTATTGAAGTTTAAAAAGGCATGCATATGTCTAGAGAGGATTATGCTTTGCTTTAATGAATCAGAGTGAAGATTCACGCATAAATAGGAATTCAAAATAATACCCAAAATGCTGGGCAGAATCTTAGTTGTTTATTAGATTTTTTTCTAATTCCCAAATAGGATGCATGCCTTAGATGTTATGCTCATGTACTTTGAACACAGGATTTGGGAAAGCACTTTACCTTGTATGACCTGTAGATAATGTATATTCACTTATTGTACTGAAGATCCTTTTTCCCCATAAAACTTGACTCCATAAAATCTGCACCAGAACACTCTAAAATGTATGTACATTAGGTACATTTTGTGCAAAGTGACTAGTGGCATTTCCATCTAAATAGTTGATTCTATCATTTAATGTTGTTATATGTATATATGATGGTGCTGGCTGAAAAACAGCATTTTCATTTTGAATTTATAAAACAGGAGCATTGTGCCAAAAATCTTACGAGAGAAATATTCAGGTGTTTGGTTTTAAACAATCAACTAGAGCATTTGGGACTAAATACGGCTGTGATTTACCACTTATAACAATGTTTTTGAAAGCACTTACCTAAACCGAAGCAATGTCTTGCGTTGTGATGTATGGTTAATTAGAAAAACACCATCAAGGCTAATCCCTTTCTAAAACTAAACACTCAACAAGGATTATTATTTGGCTGCCGAGGGCCATGTGTTTCCTTACTTCTTATGAAACTTGAACAGCTTGTCAAAAGCCTGTAAATAATGTTAGACAGTTTTGACAGAGCAAATTTGAATATTTAGCTAATTTGCATTATTAGATCCTGGAAAATGGTATTTTCTCCATTTCTTGAAGTGTATCCTTCCTGATAAAAGGGGCCTGATGCAAAGATTTTAATGCATTGAAAACACACCCCCCACAAAACTGCCTTCAGAATTTTATCTCCTGTATCTCTGTTAGGTAAAATCAATTTACAAAAAAGTATTAATAGTGAAACGAGGATCTTTCCAATATCCTAAATCTGCCAAATTAAAAAAAAAAACAAAAAACCTCTAATATCTTTTTTGAGTACAGCTATAGAGGTATGGGGATAGAAGAGGAAATCTCTAATAGTGTTCATACTCACTGACATGTAGTTCCATTTAGACTTTTTAATGTAACACATTAAAAGATGCACAGAAAATTTGACTCTGATTTGTTTCTTTTTAATAAAAAGGGTTTCTTAAAAGGCTTGAAACATGTATCTGTTAACATGAATTTTAAAAGAACGATTATGAATGCATAACAAAATAGCCAAACAAAACATTGCTTTGAAATGCTGCACAGATAACTCTGATTATAACCATTATGACCTAGAAAAGAATCATAAAACCATTTTTCTTTCTAGCAACATATGAGTTGCTGTAGAATTATACCAGTTCTTTGGTCCCACTTTCCAAATAAATAAATATATAATGCAATGTAAACTTAGAGTCTTTTATTTATTCATGAGGTTGAATTTAATACTATTATGATTTCTAGATTTTATGAGTCATATGTTATGCAGTGTTTTTTACCAACTTAGTTGGGTAGCAACCACACTTCACAAATCATCGTTTCATTCTTTACTGTTTCACTTGGGGTGTACATAGTAATCTCTCCCACTGAAAGCATATTCATTTCTGAAATGATAAAGTAATGGAGAGTGAGGCAATTGTGTTAATGTCAAATGATTAGAAGAAGCACCAGAAGTAAGAGGTCGGGTATGGGGGGGAGGGGGCGGGTGGAGAAGGATGATTTTGAAACATGATTGTGTTTTAAGCCCATGCATATGGCCACAATTACAGTCACAACATAATTTGGCAACGGTAGCAGAATTAGATTTAAACAAATTGATGTTACACTGCAGTAATTCAGAATGAGCTTGTTGCATTTATAAACCATAACAAGAAGCAGAGTGAATTAATAAACCCTTCTTGTCATTAAAAATAAAAAAGGGAATAATTGCTGAGATGGAGTTAACTTAACAGATGACTATAGTCAGCATCCTTTCAGCCTAGATGTGGGAAAGTGAAGGTCACCCCCATCTCAGATGACAAAGAGGGAACATTTTGTTGGTAAACAAATTAATCTCTTGAAAGGTCGCCATTTGTTGTAAGTTTTTATCCAGTTCTTGTCATCTGGAATCAGAGATTGACTGTCATTTCACCAGGCAGGGTGCAGTCGAAACAGACAAAGCTGCTTCTGTACATATCAGCATTCCTTGACAAAACTCAGTGCCTGATTGTGATGCTATGGGCTGCTGGTTTACAGCTGTCTCCGGACAAGAATGGAGGCCCACCCCTGAATTCCAATAAGATGGGCCTGCATATTCCGCCTGCTGTAAGCTGGCCCTCTGCCCACAAGTAAAATGTATTGTTGTTCAAGCCAGCAATTATCTCTTTTACTTCCTTCTGTGCTGCTTCTGTTCCTTTTTTACAAAAACAGATGTGGATATTCACTTGAGTTCTGCATCTATTCTCTCTCACACCTGCCGGGGCAGAATTCTGACAGAGGTAGAGTTTGAGGGAGCCAGCAGACGACAATCAGACGTAATTTCCTTAAGAGCAGTTAAGAAAAAAAATGTTGACTTTTCTGGAAACGTGCAGTCAGCATCTTGGTACCTCTTCCCCCTCTTCCCAGGAGCACTTGGTAAATTAAATTAGTTGAACAAAAGGAAATAGCTTTAAAGACATTCAGAATTGCCATATCCTATTTATGACACACAGACATTACCCAAGGACTGTGATGGCATGTGCAATGTCCCCACTTCTGTCATGAAAGGGAGCTTTCTCTTCAGGTTGCTTAGAAAGTTTTCAGGAAAACAGTGACTTTTCATGTTCTTCCTGCCTATGAAATGCATTCCCCAATACAGCGGTAGTGGTGGTGGTGTATTACCTTTGGGTGTTGTTGCTATTTAGAATTTCAATCCTTTATTGGTTTGGAGTGCTAGGAAAGCTGAAGACAGTGATGTGACCACTGTCATGAGCTAGTGTCCGGCACACTCTCTCACACACACAAAAGCCATTACTCTGGGAGTGGGGAGAGGCCATCAGAGGCTATACCCTCATCAGATAACATACATAAAAAATCTAGCTCTAGTGAGTTCTCAAACTTCTTGAGAATGGTGTGTTTCTTGAGTTTATGTGCTGAGATGCTTGAATGTGTTCCCAAACTAACCTTATGCTGAACTCCAATCACTCTGTAGCTCTGAGCAGATGATTCTGGGTCAGCCTCCCTGGTGCAAATTCTTAGTAGGTGGGGGACATCCTAGAAACAGCCTCTATTTCCTCATGTATAAAATGTCCACAATAAGAGTATCTTACAGGAATGTATTTAGATTTAAATGAGATAACTCAAAGCTCTTAACAAAGGTCCTGATACAAATGAGTGCTCTGAAAATATTAGTTATGACTCTGGGCAGTTTTCACATATTGTTTTGTACTGTCAATTAAAAATTTACATTATTGTAAGAGAATGAAACTGGACTACTGTCTAACCCCATACACAAAAGTCAACTCAAAATGGATCAAAGACCTGAATGTAAGTCATGAAACCATAAAACTCTTAGAAAAAAACATAGGCAAAAATCTCTTGGACATAAACATGAGCGAATTCTTTATGAACATATCTCCCTGGGCAAGGGAAACAAAAGCAAAAATGAACAAGTGGGACTATATCAAGCTAAAAAGCTTCTGTACAGCAAAGGACACCATCAGTAGAACAAAAAGACATCCTACAGTATGGGAGAATATATTCATAAATGACATATCCGATAAGGGGTTGACATCCAAAATATATAAAGAACTCACGCATCTCAACAAACATAAAGTAAATAATCCAATTAAGAAATGGACAGAGGACATGAATAGACACTTCTCCAAAGAAGAAATTCAGATGGCCAACAGGCACATGAAAAGATGCTCCACATCGCTAATCATCAGAGAAATGCAGATTAAAACCACAATGAGATATCACCTCACACCAGTGAGGATGGCCAACATCCAAAACACAAACAACAACAAATGTTGGCGAGGATGTGGAGAAAAGGGAACCCTCCTACACTGCTGGTGGGACTGCAAATTAGTTCAACCATTGTGGAAAGCAGTATGGAGGTTCCTCAAAAAACTCAAAATAGAAATACCATTTGACCCAGGAATTCCACTCCTAGGAATTTACCCTAAGAATGCAGCAGCCCAATTTGAAAAAGACAGATGCACCCCTATGTTTATTGCAGCACTATTTACAATAGCCAAGAAATGGAAGCAACCTAAGTGTCCATCAGTAGATGAATGGATAAAGAAGAGGTGGTACATATACACAATGGAATATTATTCAGCCATAAGAAGAAAACAAATCCTACCATTTGCAACAACATGGATGGAGCTAGAGGGTATTATGCTCAGTGAAATAAACCAAGCCGAAAAAGACAAGTATCAAATGATTTCACTCATATGTGGAGTATAAGAACAAAGAAAAAATACTGAAGGAACAAAACAGCAGCAGACTCACAGAACCCAAGAACGGACTAATAGTTACCAAAGGGAAAGGGACTGGGGAGAGGGTGGGCGGGAAGGGAGGGATAAGAGGGAAAAAGGGGCATTACGATTAGCAGACGTAATGTTGGGGGGGCACGGGGAGGGCAGTACAACTCAGAGAAGACAAGTAGTGACTCCATAGCATCTCACTACGCTGATGGACAGTGAGTGTAATGGGGTTGGTTGGGGGGACCTGATGAAGGGGGTAGTTTAATCACCATAATATTGCACATGTAATCATAGATTAATGATACTAAAATAAATTATAGAAAAAAAAGAAAGAAAAAAAATGTACATTATTATAGGGATTGAGGGAGAGAACCAACATACTACTGAGGTTCCTTCCAGGGATCCTATTTAATATTCCATTGAATGGTGCCTTTTTCCCACACTGATATGAGGACAGGGGTAGTTTTCTTTGTCTGTTTTTCAAATCTTCCACTGCACCAAGCAGGGTTTTGCACATAATAGCTCCTCAGGAGAGAACAGATTCAGCTCCTCACCCATCCAGTCCCCTCACTGAAGCTATGTAATCTGGTGCTGAATCTAGAAGTGAAGTAGTGACCTTGCTGGCCCCTAGTAGGCCTGGTTTCACAGGGCGTCCTTCCACTGGGCCACCAGCGGAGTTGACCTAGTGAAACACCCGTGCTCCTGGCTTCCTGTAATAGCCTTGCCACCAACTAGCTGTTTCCAGGGGCAAATTACTCTTCCTTGCTTGTTCTCATTGTCCTGGCTTATGAAGTGGGTGGGCTAAATGGCAGGCAGAAGGGTCTGAAGTCAGGTAGGTCAGAGCCGGGGTCCTATCTGCCATTTTCCAGTTTTGTAACCCCCAGCAAGCAAATTCCATCTCAAGTTCTCAGTTTCCTCTTCTGTAAATTCAGGTTAATGGCGCCTACTAGGGACAAAGTTGTTATGGGGGTGATGGGAAATATATTAACATTTCTGGCTCATAATAGGTGCCAGGTCTTTCTGAAAAATGAATTCATATTAAAAGTGTCATACTTTCTTCTTCCTTTTTCACACCCACACTGCCAGAAGAGGATCTGATTTGGCTCTTTTCACATTCCAGGATAAATGAATGATAATACTTCACGCTTGAGTTTTCAAATTGTTACATCCAGGGAGGCTGCATGCATTTAATTCTTATTTCATTGTATAATAACTATTTAAACTCTTGTAAAGTGTAACAAAGAACAATACGTACAATTTAAGTCAGATACCATATTTTAATCCATTAGGTACCATCAACAAGTTTGTGCGGATACTCATAACACAGGGTATATACTCATCTTTTGAAATTCGGATCTGCTCATATATCCTCTAATAATCATACAAATAAACAAAAGTGAAAATTAAGTGAGCTAATAAACGTCAAGGTCTTAAAGCAATGCCTAGCCCCTAGTAAGCAGTAAGTAAATGTTAACCAATATTAGTATTGCTATGGATGTATGCTACCATACATTAAAAACCAGGCAAGTTCTCTGGTGCGTATGTTTCAGCTGTACAATTACAATAATATATGTTGCATTGTGATAATATAGCATTTGAGGTTGTTTCTTTGCTCATTTTAAGTTTGGGTTTCGAACTGCGCTGAAACAATCTTCATTTTGCAGTTCACGGCTGCGACATTATTTTGTTTACAACTGCAGATCAGAGATCAGCCATAAAGCATCATCTAAAAATTTGGCCTCTACATGCAAAATAAAATTAAATTGTTTTAAAATTGAGTGACTATCTAAAAAGAAGGGTGCTGAGATCCTGGAAAAGGAACTGAAATGGGACATGATGGAACATCGTAAATATTACATGACACATTTAAAAGGTACCTCAGGTCATCCAATCTTTCAATAATAATAGCATTTATTAACTGTGCCAGACACTGTGCTAAGTGCTTTGTGTACATCATATAATACCTATTAAAAAGATGCTATTTTTATAACCTTTTACACATGAAGAGATTGAGCCTAAGGTTAAGCTACTTTCCACACGTTATGAAGTAAGGGGAGTCAGGTTTCAAATTCTTTATGAAATCTATTGGTCAAATCTCCCTAAATTAAGTACTGACCAACTAATCCTTAATTACTAAGGGATATGAGCAGTTGTTAGATATTGTTAGTAATTCTATTTTGAAACAAAAATTTCCTACTATTCTTTTAACTTTCTAGATCCTTTAAAGTTGAAGAAAATCCTGAGATCTTTAGTATCATAACCAATTGTTAGCTATTTGAAATTACTTATCTATGTATATCAAGATTTTCTCCATCTTGTGCAGGCAAAATAAGATACAGAAATGAATTGTATGCTGTGATGGATGGAAGACCGCAGTTATTATCTGTAGCTCTTGAATTGCCTTCATCAAAACAGCCTTATTATTTACAGAGTTGATTTATATAAAAATATGTAAAAAATACAACTAACCTATATTCTTATTTATGTATATATAATTCAGCTTATAAAATCATATTAAATTGTTATAAAATTTGCATTCATTTACATATCAGCCTTCTATTTAAAGTTGCATTTGAAAAACAGATTCTCCTGCTGAAAATAAATTTGAAAATCTTTGGCATACAGTGTTACCTCTCCCATGGGTTTTTGCTTTTTAACAAGAGTAAATCCTCTATTTAATTAAACCAAAGGAGTTAGACTCTATTAAGGGATTTCAAGCCTGAGTGGACAGGGAGAAGGGGGATTTGGGGATGCGGGGAGAGAGCCTGTGCACTAGCCTGGAATCATCCCAGGTCAGCAGCCACCTGCTAACTAGCTAGCCCAGCTCCCTGAGGGGATCCAATGCGTTTGCACTTTGTAACCTAGGCTTTGTATCTGAGCTTTGGTACTTCTTTTACTTTGTACTAAGATGCTGTGTTTCTAATAATTCCACTTTGAAGAGCCAAAATTTGGGTAGATGGAGAAGCCACAATCAGTTGTACAACAGGTTTAAGACACAAGAAGAGGTCTAAGGATAGAACTGTATTTCAGTAGAATTGGTTTCCAATGGATATTATTTTATGCCCTCATAAAAAGCTTCATCAGACTGCCAAAAGGGCCCATGACCCCCCAAATTTAGAACTCCCTGTGATAGATCTTTGCTTTCACACAAATACCTAGTGAGGAGCAAAATATGTATCGGAACAGAGAAGTACCTTAGAAACTCTCTGTTATTTATGGATGAAAGTTCTGCTTCTCTTAGTTGAGGGTACAGGAAACCTTGCAAAAGGTGGGCATATCTAGACTGCCACTCCATATTTCATTAGAATTACATTTCAAAAGTGAAAATATGAAACAGTTTCCTTTATCATTGCTCTTCTATTGCAGGGAGGAAAATGGAGTAGCTACAAAAGACGTAGTACTTGCAATATTATAGTAACTATTCTGTTACAATGAAGCTGAGGAAAAATACTACAGCAGGTAGTACAACACCATTAGCACAAGAGAAATGGGCCTAAGAGAATTTGTTTTCACCATGGCCTAGGTTAATTATCTACTGAGAGGTACTTGAGATGAATAAATATTATTGCTGGGTTCTCCCATATTCTAACCCATTGTATCTTAAGCTGTACTTGAATCCAAGTATACATTCCTCGCCTCTTTGGTAGAATAGAAGTAAGTGCCCACAGACTAGAGTGATTCACCCTATATTCTCCTTAAAAGCATAGCCTTTGAGTCAGAATGTGTAACATAAGCCCAGAAGATAGTTATTTGGAGGAGATCCTTCTCATTAGGCTGTATGGGCCAACATGGGCCAACAGGCTACCAAATTATCCAATGCATGTAGTCTTTTGATTTCCATCTCTATCTTCAAAGAGAGCCTGAATAAGTTGTTTATGGTTGGCAACTAAGAGGTCTAGAGGCAGCCATGCACTCTTTAGTGGGAAGAACCATAGCTGGAGACAAGAGCCAGAGGACTTGGGTGCTAATCTGAACTTTGCTGCTGCCATAAACCGCGGTAGCCTACCACTTCGTCTCTAAAGACTGGGATTTCTCATCTGTGTTCTGAGGAGACAAACTGGCTTTATTCACAGCCATTGTCAGGGCCACAGCCCTGATTGTGTGACTCCTAGACCGAAGCTCCTGTGGGGCTTTGTGCAACCACCTGTCTCTTGGGGGAGGCAAAGCAGTGATCAGTGTACTGATGGCTGGAGGCAAGCCTTCAGCTAGGCCTGAGGAGCTGACGGGCAGGGCTGAAGGGAGAGGCGGCCTTAAGCAATGGCAGCAATTCAAGCAGAGGCAAAGGGTAGTGGGAGCAACAGAGGTGGTTTCGAGCTTCGCCTCCTCATCTTGCATTTTTTTATAAAGGGAAAGCCACAAGATGTGGTGGGACGTGTGGTGCCAACTGATGGATGGCCTTGAATGGGCCACTGAAATCTAATTATGTGGTCTCAGGCTAGAGCATAAAAAGGAGTTCCTGAAATTAGATCACTTCTCCAGATGCTCTGACTGAAAGGCAGCTGTAGAATTCTCCTGAATGACCGCTCTCCCTTGATATCCTCATTGGTTATTAAACTTTATTTCCTCTCCCTTTGGCTCTAAAGATTTCTTGAATAGCATTATCTCCTGAACTGTTAGATGTTCTTGAAACTGCCTAGTTAGAGCTCTACAGGCAGCACTTCTCCCTGACAATTGCACACAACTCTGTTCTTTTCATATGAATGACCACTCAGTGCCGGCCATTCTAGATGGATGGCTGAGATTTCTTCTTAACCTCCTACTTTCTGTCCTAATGCTACCTCAGATTCTACTGTAACCCCATGCCAAATCCCCAAGTGTCACCTCTCCCTCCAACATTATTAAAAAGCAGGATTTGGGACAAGAGTTGTGGAGACGGAAGAGAAGGATAGAGCATAGGAGAGGTTGACTCATCTGCCCCAAGCCTTCCGCCGACCCCACACCACTGCCTGCCTCATGGCCCATTACCAGCCCCAGCACTGGACAGTAAGAGCCCCCTGCCCAGTGTCACCCTCTCACCCACTCCCTGTGGTCCCATTTGCTCATACAAAGAAATGCCAGGAGACTACCTTAATCTGAATTTTTTGAAAACAGGTGTGCTTCCAAACCGATCTGTTTATGCTAAATGGGGGAAAAAAGAAAAAGTGGCATTCATGGGATGGGCATTTTCGTCCTGACTTCTTCCCTCTTTTGCAAGAAATAAAACCCTAAGAAAATGTCAAAAGTGTTCTTATTTAGAACAGGAGTCACAAAAGTAAGTCCTCTGGGGTTAGGCCGGTAGCCTCTGAGTGAAATAATGCAGAGTAAGAGAAAGGTCTGCATTACCAGAACACAGAACTGAGACAGGACCCTCTCTGCAGAACACAGCTGTCCCAGCTGTAGTCCTATGTCTGAGTTAAAAAAAAAAAAAAAAGGGAAAATACATATTAATACTGTTGGTGAAATCTCCTGGTTTTAAAATGTTTGTTCAAATAATTAAAAAATAATAACTCTGTTGTAGTTCAAAGAAACTGCAGACTATACCTGTCTTGTAGGTCAGTAATTTACTGCTTAGAGCCACCTCCAGTATTATTATTTTGGTGAAACCCAGGGTAAGACCCTTGTTTGACTTTATAGGATTAGAGGTTTGATTTTGTCAGAGTTGATCGATCTCTTGGGTGCAGCTGAACTCACAAGAGACTGAGGTACAAATGGAACACCACTTTATTTACTCTAGAGAGCTAGAAGGGTCCAACAGACCTGAATGTTCCAGTCAGCTTGGTCTGATGAGCAGACTGTATCGTCATTAGAAAGTTATACAGAGAGCCCGGTTAGAAGGCTGCTTAGCAAACAAGGAAAGTGACTAAGGGTAATTAGTTGGACGGTCTTCATGGTGAGCAGTATCACACATTTATAGTCTAATGCGTCCGTCCGTGAAGCTGCTCCCGTCAAAGGGGTAGGAATATATCCCTGTGAAGTGAGTGCTTTATGGACACTGAGAAATCCTGACTCTCTGAATCAACTTTTAAAAATAAATAGTTACTGTCCGTCTGGACTTGACTGTGTGAGTTGTGTTTGTATTCTGCTCAGCTTCTAAATCCATGACCCCATTTATCCCAGTGGAATAAGTGATATCACCCCCATCTTCCTAATAAAGAAACAGGCTGAGACAAATTAAGTTACTTGCTCCAGCCATACAACGAGTAAATGTTAGAGCTCAAATTCAAATCCAGACCCACCTAATATCACAGCCTCCGTTCTTAACCGCCGTCTTCCTGTTCACCACTCACCTTCGGCTGACATCCGCTTTCTTTGATAACACCAATTACACTGCATTCCTGTTTGGGTCCTGGGGCTTTTAAATCAGTTTATACATGGAGCTGACCTCACTGATCACGTACATATTTTTCTAGTTTACCACTCAGAGTTAGGAACAGAAGTAGGGGAACACATCTCTATGTCACTGCTCTATACTTCCTAAGTAATTGCACTGCCCAGAGCAGGAGAGAAACCCCGAAGGGAAGAGACAGGATGGATACAAGGAGAACAAGAAAGAGAAGAGAAGAGGTGTCAAGGAACCAGTCCATAATGACAAGTCTTCTCGGGGGATTTCTTGGTGAGGTGCTCTGCTCCCGTCCTCGCCACATGTTTCTCAAGCCACTAGAGCCACTTAGAGCAAAGGAATTCTCCTCTCCCTGGTGAGAGGCCCAGGGACGTCCAATGATTCCATTCAGTTGTCCTCATCTTATGAATATCTCATGCGAGCTTGCCTGGGACCTAACCATTTTGTTTAAGATGTGCCTAAGAAAACTCCCTTCTAAGTTCCAAAATACCCTTTTTCATCTAATTTAAAAGGGCTGATCCTTGTAGAAAGTTATCAGAAGTTGTAGAGTGAAAACAGACTCTCACTCAAGAGAAGTAGTTGACCCCCAAGGAAATATCCCAACATCCCTTTCTACACCCACTTAAAGATGTACTCAACACAGAATATTGGCTTAATATGACTATAATTTAGGGGGAATGAGGATTGACTCTTTCAGCAAAAGATTTTCAAAACTGTAATCCTCTCATTCTGGAAATATTGTTTTATCTAAACATTGAAATCTCTGGGGAAGTGCCTGCCAAGATCTTTCTACGGTCCTGGGTTCACTATTCCAATTACCTTTAGTTTCAAGTGTAAGACATAGACTTAAATGGAAAGGAAGATAACTCCCCCCCAATTTCCATTTTCTAATCTTGAACCCTTGCAGGACACCTCACTGTACTTTTGCTTGGGGCTGCATTTTAAGCTGAAATATATTATCTGCGCAGGAACCTGCATGTTAAGTAGTAGCTAGCATTTCTGAGTGTTTCTCTATGGTGGCCATGAGGTGAAGTACAATATACACAGATCACCTCATGTAATTTTCACAGTGACCCTACAAGTTAAGTACTATTACTACTTTCATTTTATGTCTGGAGAAACTGAGGCAAAAGTGGTTAAATAACTTGCCTAAAGTCATATAGCTAAAAGTCAATGGGTCATAGTTCAAACTCAGCTGGTCTGACTTCCAAGTTGGCATTCTTAATCCTTATTCTATGCTACCTCCAGGTAGCCTTGAGAATGGTGATTTTGACCTGCACCGTCAAGGTAGATATGGAACCCAGCCAAAAAATTACTTCCTTGATAACCAAGAATTTGATGAAGAAATTTCTCTGCCTTAGTTTGAAAACAGAAGTAAAAGATCACTTAGTAAGAGACTACATTAGTTCAAGGATTAGTACAAGAAGAACTATTTTTCTCCCCCAGCTTATTGAGATATAATTGCCATACGATATTGTGTAAGTTTATGGTATACAATGCGATGATTTGACACATATATATTGTGAAATGATTACCACCTCCATCACCTCACATAATTACCTTTTATGTGAGTGTGTGTGTAGTGAGAACATTTAAGATCTACTCTAGAGCTAGTAGTATTAAGATGAAGAATTTCCCCAACTAGATTATAAACCCCTTTGAGGGCAGGGACCTCTAACATCAGGCATGGTGTCCCACCTGGTCAGAATCCAATATAAATTTATTGTTGATTTGTGTGCATGTGGCTAATGACTTAATAACAACTTTTTAAGGATCTGTGTAATTGGGTTGGGCTGCAGCAAATTAATTTATGAATTAAAATACCAGGTACCTCATTTGACTACATTTGTAAAGCTCTCCTCTTTTTGGCCATAAAAATGTCTTCCCAGATCTCTTCAGGTAGAATTAGTTTTCCCTTCCCTAATCATAATTGCATGATTTCAAAGCTTTTACATGCTATGCTTTGAATTTACTGAGCAATGTCAAAGAACAGTTGAATAAATAAAAATGTATATTCCTGAGAAGGAAAAATGACTATAATAAGAATACCAGTCTTCCCAAATTAATATTGATAGCTAATGTATTTCCAATCAAAATTCTTGTGGGTTTTATTTGGTTTGTAATTAAAGAATATTAACTCTTTTCAACTTTCCACTGTTCATCAGTTTGAAAAATAAAGGGTAAAGACCTTTTTTTTTCCTTGAAGAAGATTAATGAAGGTAAATTTTTCATATTACATTAAAATAACTATAATGGCATCCTATGGGTAGAAAAATTAACAGACAGATCAATGGTTTAAAAAATGAGAATAGATATTGACTTTAGTATATGAAATGACTTAGAATGTAATAAAGGTGACATTCCAGGTCAGTGGGAAAGAGAAGGTATGTTAGATGAGCTGTGCTGAGTCATTTGACCAATAATTTGGGAAAAAAGCATTAAGTTAAATCTTAACCTTACATCTTATACCAAAGAAAACTCCAGATGGATTAAATTGAAGCAAAATGTTAAAAAAGAAAAATGTAAGAAACCATAGAAAGAGAACTATTTTTCAAGTTACTCAAAGGAAGGTTTTTTTAAACACCATAACCTCTTACAATATCAACAATCCCCATTATAAGAAAAATCTGTTTATATTGGGCTCCAGTCCTGGATCTGTCACTAACTTCTGTGTGATTTTTGAACAAACCACGTCACTCTTTGGGCCTTAGTGTCTTCATTTGTGAATTTAGGGCATTGGATCAAATCATCTCTAAGATCTCTTCTCGTTCTGATAATCCATAATTCTGATTCTGATCAAAATTTATTTCCTTTGGTTCCTTTCCTTTCCCATTTATGACTGCCAATGTATATAAAATTAAAAAACAGGTGAAATTCACAGAAGATATTGATATTTTTCATTTTCCACTTATGCACTTAAGCCAGTGTTTGTTGAGTACCTTTTATGTAACTGACTATCTCCTAACAACTTTTATGTGCTAACATGTTCAATGCTCAGAACATGTCAGAGAGATTATACTCCCATTTTACAGATAAGAAACTCCGGATCATAGAGGTTAAGTTACATGACCAAGTCATATAATTAATATGTGGCTCACTCAGATTTTGGCCCTATATTTTCTTCTGATGGTCTGATCCAGAGTCTAGGAAAATTATTCCAAGAGAATTGTGTGAAAAGGAAAAACTCTTACACACACACACACTGATAATATTCCCTACAAATCATCTTTTCTCTACTAAATGAATAATGTGGTTTTTTAATGGACTTAATTTGTATTGCAGGTTAATCCCTTCACTGACTTAAACAACCATACCCGAACTGGAAGCACTCCTAGCCTCCTTTCAGGCTTGCTTAGGCATCTCTTCTGCAGACTTTACTGATACGCCACAGAAATTATGGCAAAGCCCAGTGGAGTCATTGAAGTAAAAGTCTCAATACTGCTCAGGAAGGGATGCCAAATTAAATAAAAAGAGCCCCAGCAGTTCTTGCAGCTGCGTTGCCAACCCAGCTGCTGGTATGAGGTAAATGAGGACCTAACTTCATTTCACTTGTGACCCTAGCCGGTATTTAAACAAAAATGTCTAGAGACCAGCACAATGTTCGATAATAAAGGAATGAATAGCAATAGTAAAAGTAATTAAAATAAATGATAAACCCATTCACAAAGTCTTAGATCTCAACTGAAAGGATGACCATTTAAACTATTTCCTGTCATGTGGTCCCTGGTAAAGTTAGAGGCAGCAGATTCTAGGTAAGCATCAATTTCTAACATGCAACCTTACGTTAACATAAGAAAAGTCAAATAGAAGGCAGAGGCACTCCAGTAGTTTTCCTTTCCGTATCTTGTGACAATGAGTGGTGGGATGGTATAATATTCACAAATACGCAGAAATCCCAAGTGTAAGAACTCCATCATTTTTTTCTTGTATGGTATTGTCTTGCCAATGGGTCTCAGCCCCCCACAAGTTCACTATGGATTCAGTGTGACCAAAGAAATGACAGTAGAACATTCTTGTGGTGAAAGGGTTATACCCAACTTTATTTCCACGGTGGCAGGTGGATCACTAGAATCCCATCCACTCAGAGCGAGTCTGCATGCAGCAAGCCGGTCTCTGCCTCTGGGCCCCTCTGCCCGCACAGCTGTCCCAGTCTCCATCCTTGGTGCTGCCGCCACTCCAGCCTCTGCTCTGCTCTCCTGCAGCCTTGCAGCCGTGCCACCGTGTACCCCAGAGCACTGGGTGGAGCTCTTTATATAGAGTCAATAACAACGTATTTCCCACCTGTGTGTAGTGAGCTGGCCGACCAGGGCCAGGGGAGAATCCTGGCCGCAGGAACCTGCACTTTATCCACAGCTACGTGATAAATGCATAGGTGAAATGCCAGTCCTGTATTATTCTCTAGTGATCACTTTTCCAGAATTTTAAGATTTCTATGGGACTGCTACAAATAAATGCTATTAAACAAAGAAAAATAGCAACAAGAAACAATGATTCTATTTGTCAGTCTGAATCCATCAAAAAATCCCAAGTCCAGTGTGTTTCAAGCTCCTTTGAAGAAAGTCTTAGGTAAAATCAAGTCACCACTTATCTTTTAGTTTTGCAGAATGGTTTAATATTAACAAATAGAGCAATTATAGTTGTTAGCCGTGTATTACTCCTTTGATCAAGTTTCTTCCAAAATGTATTCCAAAGAATACTGGTTCCTTGGAAAGTTAATAGGTATTCCATGAAAGGAGAATTTTGTGGTTCCACCCATAAAATTGGGAAACATGATGTCAAAGAGAGTCAGACTGATTTTTATATCATTAGGCCACCTGGAATCACTAACACACTCCACTTTTTAAAATGTGATATGATGTACAGGGCCTGTGAGGGGCAGATGGTCACACCTCAGACATCTATGCATTCAAAATAATACTACTTCTGAAATCTTCCCCATGGTCACCTATAGGGAAAATTGAAATTCCTATGGCCAGGATCCTCACCAAAACCAAACTACTTGATGATGTAATTGGCCGACTGCTAGGCTACTGCCTCCACACCCAGAGGCAATAAGCTATTATTGACTGAGTCACTATATAAAGAGCTCTGCCCAGTGCTCTGGGTGGAGGCAGAGATGAAGGAAGATTACAGACCTGCAGACTGTTGGATGCAGATGTTAAGTCTAGTGCTTGACCTATCTCTGAGAGAACAAAGCGTAATAAACCCTTTCACCCAAAGAACGTTCCATTGTCATTCCTCAGTCTCACTGAATCTATAGTGAACTTTCTTGGGGCTGAAACCCATTGGCAAGACATCATCTCTACTAACCACACTTCTCTGGCTCTGTTCACAATCCCATAGTCACTTCTGCTATTAACTACCCTTTGATCACCTAAGACCCCTTCCAGTTCTAAAAACTGTAACCCCTTGTGTTACTTTTCCTTTCTCCCTCTCTCCTTCTTTCTTTTTCCTTCTTCCTTTCTCCAAACCCCACCATCTCTTTTATTTCTGCTATTGGCAATTTCTCTTCTTGATCCCTCTTGCCGGGGTTTATCAATTTTATTAATCTTTTCTAAGAGTCACTTTTGGCTTTGTTAATTTTCTCTAAAAGGATCTTTGCTTTTGTGCTACAGATGCCTCTCCAGGCAGCTTTTCTTCTTGCTGCAAGAATGCTGGTAATCCTTAGTCTGAGAGAAAGTGAGACTCCTACTGTATCTGATTTTAATGGCACTGGGAAAGCAGAGAGAAAAGGGACAGAGTGGTAAGGCTTTTCTATGAGGACACAGGAGTAGAGCCAGTGATTGGAGCTGTATTTGGCTCTAAAGGTTCAAGAACTCAGGAAGCAAGAAAATATAGTAAAAAGCACTGGGCCTTGAAGCAGTGATGTACATTTTTAGTTCTGCCTCTGAATGGAAAGGCTTTTCAGCTGTGCACCCTATTTTCCCTTCCAGAGATTTAGTTTCCCCATCCATAATATGGGGAGGAGGGTTGGGGCAGGGTTGCAGAATACGGTCGTGTAAGCTTAAATTCACCATGCAGAAGATTCTGGAACAGAGTAGAGGGTCGCAGCATGGCTCCAATCCTCATCTCTCTCTACCACTCAAAAACACTACTAGTAAATTATCAAAATATTGGGATCTCAGATACACTACAAAATCTGGAGGAAAGCAATCAAGCAGCCACCCTTATCTTTTTTCTCTTCTGACAAGGGGACTTGGAAGAAACAAGTGAAATTGTAAAGTAAGTAATGTGTCTGATTCTCCTGAGAGAAGTGAAGTCGTTAGGATTCCACTGAAATGTTCCACACCCATTGGGAGTAGGGAGGGATGGTCTCATCCTCAACTGGGTAGAGCAAACCCTGATACAGGATGTTCATCAAAATCTTAGGAAAGGAAGAAGAACCTACATATTTTAACAAAGACTACATGCATCCTAAAACAGAAGTTCCCCCACCCAAACCCTCAGGTAAGAGAAAGGCAGAGAAAACCCAGAATACCCAGTTCTCATGGGTTTCCAGCAAAGAAAATACACTGGTATGAGAAAATGGCGGAGGAGATACTGTATCAGAGCAAGTAGGATGTCTAGGCAGAGCTGCCCAAAGATGTACAAAGGGAAAAGAAATGATATGGTCACTATACTGATTTATTATATAAATGTCAGTGTTGAACCCACAGCTAACAAAAGAGAAGGAAGGGAGGAAGAAGGGAGAAACATGGGCTGCAAAAGACAAAGCCTAACTTAAGGAACAGAAGGAATTTTCTCACAATTTCTTCACATAGTAGCACAGCTTAATAGGAACATAAATTAAGTAAAACTAGAGCTCAGCCATGAAATGATGAAATAGCAGAATGAGATAAAAAGGGAGGTTGCAGATAAATTGAATACCAAAATACTTTATGAAACTAATAAATAAACTATAAATAGAACAGAACAGATGCTGCTAAGTATTGAAATACTGACATGGAGAAGACTGTAAGCATAGTAAATGCAGAGGAAAAGATACAGAAAACGAATTAGAAGCTAACAGATATGTATATTAATTTGTTATAGGCTAAGCTTCTGTAACAAAGAAATCCAAAAATATAACTCCTTGAAAAATTAGTTTATTTCTTACTCATAAAACAATCCACAGGTGAGAAGCCCAAGCATGGCGGGACAGCTCTGATCCACAAGGTTATCCAAAATATGGTTCCTCTACCTGATTGCTCCATTATCTCATCACTGGCTCCCCACACCCATGTTTCAGCCCATGAGGATTAAGATTGTCCAGGACAAGCTCTCCAAAGAGATGGTCCAGAAGTCACTCAGATCACTTCTCACATCTTATTGATCTGAATTTAGTCACACGTCCACATTTAGCCACAGGGGACATTGGGAAATGTAGTCTGTAACTGGATAGCCATATGCTCAGCTAAAACTCAGGGTGTTGTATTCTAAAAGGAACCAGGAGAGAACAAATAGTTAGGTACCACAATATGAAAGATCAAAATGAGCCAACATTTAATGACACTTGGTGTCCCTAAAACAGAACCCAGCAAATGAAAGAAAAGATATATATATCCAGTGATATAATGTAAGAAAATTCTCCAGAAGGGAAGAAAGAACTAAATCTGCAGGTGGAAAGATAATACTGAATCCCAAGAAATTTTGTTTTAGAAAATTTATTATAAAGATATTTCTTTGTTAAATACCTGAACTTCAAAGACAAAGAATGCTTCCAACATCCAGGCAGAAAGAAAAATCATCCACAAGAGGTAAAATATTAGGCTAGCTAGCATCAGATTTTACAGTATTCATTGTAGAAGACGGTGGTGCAGTAGGTCCTAGCCATGGCAATCAGACAACACAAAGAGGCAAAAGTTATACAAATTGGCAAGGAAGAAGCAAAACTCACTATTTGCAGATGACATGATATCATACATAGAAAACCCTGAAGACTTCACCAAAAAACTACCAGAACTAATAACTGGATTCAGCAAAGTTGCAGGATGCAAAATTAATACACAGAAATCTGTTGCACCCCTATACACTGACAACAAACTAGCAGAAAGAGAAATCAGGAAAACAACTCCATTTACAATTACATCAGAAAGAATAACATAACTTAGTACACATGGTGTGGGGGATCACGGGGAAAACAGTGTAGCACAGAGAAGGCAAACAGTGAATCTGTGGCATCCTACTATACCAAAGGACAGTGACTGTATTGGGGTATGGGTGTGGACTTGATAATATGGGTAAATGTAGTAACCACATTGTTTTTTCATGTGAAACCTTCATAAGAGTGTATATCAATAATACCTTAATTTAAAAAATGGGAAAAAAAGAATAACATACCTAGGAATAAACCTAACCAAGGAGGTGAAAGACCTTTACTCTGAAAACAATAAGACACTCATGAGAGAAATTAAAGAAGACACAAATAAATGGAAGTATATCCTGTGCTCATGGATTGGAAGAATTAATATTGTCAAAATGCCCATTCTGCCCAAAGTAATTTATAGATTCAGTGTAAATCCTATCAAAATACCAATGGCATTTCTCAATGAAAACTAGAGCAAATAGTTCTAAAATTCATATGGAACCACAAAAGACCCTGAATAGTCAGAGCAATCCTGAGAAAGAAGAACAAAGCTGGGGGTTATGCTCCTTGACTTCAGGCTATACTACAAAGCTACAGTAATCAAAACAGTATAGTACTGGCATAAGAACAGACTCATAGATCAATGGAAAGGAATAGGGAGTCTAGATATAAACCCACACATATATGGTCAATTAATATATGATAAAGGAGCCATGAATATACAATGGGGAAAAGACAGCCTCTTCAATAACTGGTGTTGGGAAAATTGGACAGCTACATGCAAGACAATGAAACTGGATTACTGCTTAACTTCATACACAAAAGTAAACTCAAAATGGATCAAAGACCTGAATGTAAGACATGAAACCATAAAACTCTTAGAAGAAAACAGAGACAAAAATCTGTTTAAAAAATGAGCAGTTTTTTTCCTGGACACATCTCCTTGGGCAAGGGAAACAAAACAAAAATGAACAAGTGGGACTACATCAAACTAAAAAACTTCTGTAGAGCAAAGGACACCATCAGCAGAACAAAAAGGCATTCTACAGTATGAGAGAATATAGCTATAAATGACTCATCTCCTAAGGGGTTAACATCCAAAATATACAAAGAACTCATATACCTCACACCCAAAAAACAAATAATCCAATAAAAAAATGGGCAGAGGACCTGAACAGACACTTCTCCAAAGAAGAAATTAAGATGGCCAACAGACACATGAAAAGATGCTCCACATCGCTAATCACCAGAGAAATGCAAACCAAAACCACAATGAGATATCACCTCACACCTATGAGAATGGCCAGTATCCGAAAGACAAAAAATAACAAGCGCTGGTGAGGATGTGGAGAAATGGGAACCCACCTACAACCATTTGTGGGAATGTAAATTGGTACAATCACTGTGGAAAGCAGTACGGAAGTTCCTCAAAAAACTAAAAATAGATATACCATTTGACCCACTAATTTCATTCCTAGGAATTTACTTGAAGAAAACAAAATCCCTGATTCAAAAAGATATGTGCACCCCTGTTTATCGACACATTATTTACAGTAGCCAAGATATGGAAGCAACCTAAGTATCTGTCAAAAAAGAATGGATAAAGAAGATGTGGTACGTATACACAATGGAATATTATTCAGCCATAAAAAGAACACAAATCCTGCCATTTGCAACAAACATGGATGGATCTAGAGGGTATTACGCTCAGTGAAATAAGCCAGGCAGAGAAAGACAAATATGATATGATATCACTTATTTGTGAAATATTAAAAAAAGGCATAACAGAATGAACAAAATAGCAGTAGACTCATAGACACTGAGAAGTGACTAGTGGTTACCATGGGGGAGGGACTGGGCTGGATGGGTGGGGAGGGGGATAAAGGGGCACAACAATTCTAAATCATAATATATGTTGGTCATGGAGATAGCAGTACAGCATGGAGATTATAGTCAATGATTCTATAACATCTTTCTATGTTGACAGATAGTAACCACACTAGAGAGGGTGAGAATTTAATAATATGAGGAACTGGTGAACCACTGTGTTGTATGTATGAAACCAGTATAAGATTGTATATCAATGATAATTTAATTAAAAAAAAGAAGAAAATGGTGCCATGTCTACAAAGTTTTAAGAAAAGAAAAGATGACCACAGATATAATTCAGGCATAATGGCTCAGGGAAGTAAAATACCCATGAAGGCTTGTTGGAAAGAACTGCTTGATAATCAAAGCCAGGCAATGAAGAAACCATTGAAACAAAGACTCAAACATAGAGAAGCCATAATAAAGGACTGTTGGTGAGAACTGGATCCACTTACATGTAGAACTAATGCTAAACAATCACAGCAATTATGGTTTCAAAACAGAATATGAATTTTATATATCTGAACAATGTAAAAATAGTAATATAATCAAATTATTAGCTGTTGAGAGAGAGGAGATGGGAGTAGCCAGAGAGTTCTAATGGCCTCATCTTTTGGGGATAAGTTATTAAAAATAAAAACATGATAAAAACAAGTTGTTTTTCAGACTCCCCTTTATTTAACCATGGAGCAGGGTTCTACAAACTACTGCTTGAGGGATGACCACCTGTTTTTGTAAATAAAGTTTTACTAGAACAGCTTCACCTGTTTGTTTACATATTGCCTATGCTACTTTCCAGCTGTAACCACAGATCTGAACTGCCTAAAATATTTACTACCTAGCCCTTTAAGATAAAACTGCCAACCCTCTTAGAAGGATATTTCTTAATTCACAGGAATCTTTTGGTAAAGAAATATTTATTTGAGATTTAAAAATTTGTTGGGTTTAATTTAGCCTTTACCCCTCCCATTAAATTCATGTCAAATTAAGTTTAATAATGTAATATAAATCCTACTTTTATAAAATGATCTATCAATCATTCCAAAGATGTCAGGGGTAATGGATCACCTAATGGTATTTGGCATGGCTTCTTAAACTTTCATTTTTGTGTTTTTTTGCATTAAATGGAATCTTTATAATGAGCATATGTCACTTCTACTAGAATAATAAAATAGAATAGTTTTTCTATTTGAAAACTCTGGAAGCAAATACACCAAGATATTAACAATGATTAATTATGGCTGACAGGAATATGATTGCTGTTTTCTTCTTTAAGCTTTTCTGTAATTTCAAATTTTGGAAAAAATGTAAGCTATTATAGAAGGTTTAGACAGGAAGTGACAGAGTTCTGGAAATAGTAAAGTACCAGATATAAGGGACACATGATTCATTTATGAGATGATCCTCCATATTATATTATACAAACTACAAAGCATGGTTCCAGCATAAAGTATGAAGTATAACATAAAGGAGAAGTCAGAAGTGGATAATATTTGGCTTCTGTTAAGCAATCAGCACATTCATTAAACTGGTTTCTTTAATTTGCATTAATCTCAACCTACTATTGGTCCCATCCCCCACTCTACCCTCCTGGCACACACACCATACACCAGCCACACAGAGCTCCTCACCTTTGATGAATTCTTCAGGCATTTGCATGCTATTTTGGTTTGTTGCCACCATTCTTTCTACCTATAATTGCATCCTCTCCTCCGCGTGATATAATTTAATGCTTTTTTAAAGATGCAATTTAAATATCACTTACTGCAGTGCATCTCAACCTTGGCTGCACATCCAAATCACCTAGGGAGCATTATAAAAATCCTGAGGCCCAGGCTCCAGCTCAGCTATTCTGATTTAACTGCCCAGGGTTTGGGCCCAGGCAGTAGTATTTTTAAAAAGCTCCCTGAGTGACTCTAATACATGGCAGGGTTGAGAGTCGTTGCAAAACTTTCTGCAGTGCCCACAAGCAGAGCTAATTACGCTCTGTTCTGCACTCCCTTAGCCCTTAGCTTTTCCATTGCTCATGAAATTTAATGCTTACTATATTAAAGTTAGTGTTACATAGTAAGTGCTCAGTAAATGCTGAAGGTTATTACATTCCTTCTCCCTCCAATCAAGCATATGCAAAAGTGGTTATCCTCACCGTGGGAACTGGACAGGACAGTGAGCTGATATTTCACATCCAGTGACACTGTCTGCCAGCTGGATTTATTTCTGCAAATTTGCCAGTATGTCACTTACAAACCAATATTCCTGATGACCATAGATGCAAAAATCCTCAACAAAATATTAGCAAACCGAATTAAAAAAGATCATCCATCATGATCAAGTAGGATTTATTCCAGGGATACAAGGATGGTACAATATTTGAAAATCCATCAACATCATCTACCACATCAAGAAAAAAAGGACAAAAACCACATGATCATCTCCATAGATGCTGAAAAAGCATTCAGCAAAATCCAACATCTTTCATGATAAAAACTCTCAACAAAATGGGTAAAGAAGGCAAGTACCTCAACATAATAAAGGCCATATATGACAAACCCACAGCCAACATCATACTTAACAGCGAGAAGCTGAAAGCTTTTCCTTTAAGATCAGGAACAAGACAAGGATGCCCACTCTCCCCACTTTTATTCAACATAGTTCTGGAGGGCCTAGCCATGGCAATCAGACAATACAAAGAAATAAAAGGCATCTAGACTGGTAAGGAAGAAGTTAAACTGTCCCTGTTTGCAGATGACATGATATTGTACATAAAAAACCCTAAAGAATCCACGCCAAAACTACTAGATCTAATATCTGAATTCAGCAAAGTTGTGGGATACAAAATTAATACACAGAAATCTGTTGCATTCCTATACACTAACGGTGAACTAGCAGAAAGAGAAATGAGGAAAACAATTCCATCCACAATTGCATCAAAAAGAATAAAATACCTAGGAATAAACCTAACCAAGGAAGTGAAAGACCTATACCCTGAAAACTACAAGAGCATTCCTAAGAGAAATTAAAGAGGACACTAATAAATGGAAATTCATCCCAGGCTCTTGGATAGGAAGAATTAATATTGTCAAAATGGCCATCCTGCCTAAAGCAATCTACAGATTCAATGCAATCCCTACCAAAACACCAACAGCATTCTTCAACAAACTAGAGCAAATAGTTATAAAATTCATATGGAACCACAAAAGACCCCAAATAGCCAAAGCAATCCTGAGAAGGAAGAATAAAGCGGGGGAGATTACCCTACCCAACTTCAAGCTCTACTACAAAGCCACAGTAATCAATACAATTTGGTACTGGCACAAGAACAGACCCATAGACCAATGGAACAGACTAGAGAGCCCACATATAAACCCAAGCATATATGGTCAATTAATATATGATAAAGGAGCCATGGATATACAATGGGGAAATGACAGCCTCTTCAACAACTGGTGTAAGCAAAACTGGACAGCTACATGCAAGAGAATGAAACTGGATTATTGTCTAACCCCATACACAAAAGTAAACTCGAAATGGATCAAAGACCTGAATGTAAGTCATGAAACTATAAAACTCTTAGAAGAAAACATAGGCAAAAATTTCTTGAATATAAACATGAGCAACTTTTTCCTGAACGCATCTCCTCAGGCAAGGGAAACAAAAGCAAAAATGAACACATGGGACTACATCAAGCTAAAAAGCTTCTGTACAGCAAAGGACACCATCAGCAGAACAAAAAGGCATCCTACAGTATGGGAGAATGTATTTGTAAATGATGTATCTGTCAAGTAGTTCACATCCAAAATATATAAAGAACTCACATGCCTCAACACACAAAAAGCAAATAACCTGATTAAAAAATGGGCAGAGGATATGAACAGACACTTCTCCAAAGAAATTCAGATGGCCAACAGGCATATGAAAAGATGCTCCACATTGCTAATTATCAGAGAAATGCAAATTAAAACCACAATGAAGTATCACCTCACACTAGTTAGGATAGCCAACATTGAAAAGACTAGGAACAACAAATATTGGCGAGGATGCAGAGAAAGGAGAACCCTCCTACATTGCTGGTGGGAATGTAAATTAGTTCAACCATTGTGGAAAGCAATATGGAGGTTCCTGAAAAAACTCAAAATAGGAATACCATTTGACCCAGGAATTCCACTCCTAGGAATTTATGCAAAGAAAACAAGTTCTCAGATTCAAAAAGACATGTGAACCCCTATGTTTATTGCAGCACTATTTGCAATAGCTAAGATATGGAAGCAACCTAAGTGTCCATCAATAGATGAATGGATAAAGAAGATGTGGTACATATACACAATGGAATACTATTCAGCCATAAGAAAGAAACAAATCCTACCATTTGCCACAACATGGATGGAGCTAGAGGGTATTATGCTCAGTGAAATAAATCAGGCGGAGAAAGACAAATACCAAATGATTTCCCTCATTTGTGGAGTATAACAATGAAGCAAAACTGAAGGAACAAAACAGCAGCAGACTCACAAACTCCAAGAAGGGACTCAGGGTTACCAAAGAGGAGGGGCGAGGGAGGGTGGGTTGGGAGGGAGGGAGAAGGGGACTGAGGCGTATTATGATTGGCGCACATGGTGTGGGGGAGGGTCATGGGGAAGACTAGCACAGAGAAGACAAGTAGTGACTCTGTGGCATCTCACTACATTGATGGACAGTGACTGCAATGGGGTATAGGGGAGGACTTGATAATATGGGTGATTGTAGTAACCACATTGTTTTTCATGTGAAACCTTCATAAGAGTGTATATCAATGATACCTTAATAAAAAAAGAAAAAAAATCTGCCAGGATGTCAGCTCCCAAGTCTAGCCCTCCACTCCATGCCCCAACACAGGCACGTGCTCACACACACCTCTCACTGCCTTTTCAGCATAGCCCTTGGGTCTGGCTTTTATATTGCTGAGAGTGATGCAGTTTAAAGAATTAAAGAAACCAGCATTATGAATGTACTGACTGTCAGACAGAATCCGAATATCACCTGCCTTCCACCCTGTCCTTTGTGTCATACTTTACATTGCGGTTTATATCGGATCCTGCTACTTAGCTTTCAAGAGTAGGTTGTCAGGTGCACTTTGTCAAAGGCTTTTAGAAAATCCAGATAAACAATGCTGTGTGCGAAACTGCCAGACCTGTATTTCACATCTTCACTGTGCTTGACAATGTTATTTAAGTTGAATCTTTCTTTCTTCCTCAATTTACCTTTCCTCCCTGGCCCTGCTATCAGTCAGACAAGGGGAGCCCCTTCCATTTTTGATACTGAATCTCGTCAGCTATGTATATGCCATGTCTGGAGTTCAGTACACCAGATGATTAGGAGGAGATCCTAGAAGCTGCTCCTGTCTGGAGGTGAGGTGGGGAGGAGAAAGCTGAAGATGAGGGCGAGACCAAGATGGGTCGGCAGAACCGAAGCACCCTAATAACGCCATGCGCATAGGAGCTGCTCACTGTCATTAAGGCAAGGCCCACAGCACTCCCCGTAACTCTTCTGACTCACCTGGAAAGAAACAGGCTGAACTTACTGTCTACTCTTTCCAGTTAAAAACCCTATTTAGAGTCATCTTTAACTGTCCTCACGAAACATCATCAAAGCGTTGGTTGTTAATGGGATGGTGGCGGCTTGTAGTTTGCCTCAGACACCACAACCTGGCAGCGGGGCCCCTACCAACTTTGTTCACATAGACATTTCTCAGCCAATAGATATTTATTCTGTAAAGCGATTTTCTCCTCCAAGTCTTGATGAAACTTTTCTCTGCTTTTTCCTTAAGGTCACCATGACCTTAAGCAATAAGGTCTGCTACAACTGAGTCCAATGGCAAACTTCACTAGCGTAAAATCTGATTGGTCTTAAAATTGAATACTCTGTTTACATCTGGTATACTGTGTGACCTGAAACAAATGTACATACCTTTCTGTCTCGGTTCTTTATTAAACAGCAAACCATTACCTAGTTCCTTTCCCTCTGAAACTTTTGCAAATTAATGTTTGGAAAATGACTTGAAAATTTAACTCAGTCTAAGAATACCAAACAATTGCATCTTCCCTGCTGAGAGGGCCCAGGTAATGCACAACCTTCTATAATAAAGGTAAAAGTAGTGTGCTCGGGCTATACAATTTAAATGTGATTTGTATGCAATACGTATAATCTTTAAAATCTAGAAATCATTTCATAGAAACAATTCACATTTCATAACTATAACGAAAGCATTTAATGACTTTAGGAAAAGTAATCATCTACTGTACTGATCCAGACATCATGTCTTTAACCATTTCTACGAGTCTACTTAGAGCTCATCTTTAACCTGTTAATGTTGACTGAGATAGTTATCTTTAAATTCTCTCCACTTTTTTCTTCCTGTCAAAACTCTAATATATATTTCCTGGGAAACTTGCCTGTACAAACTTTGCTGTATTCAAAACCTTTTCTGTCAAGATTTAGCACTTTTATATTACATGTCATTAAAATTGAACAAAATCTTAATAGTTCCTTTATTAACTACTATAGCAACTTTGCGTAGTGGAAATCACAACATGTTAACTGGATTTAATTAACTATTTTAAATTACATAAACTTCCTGACAGTAGACAACAGCACAGGGTAAGCATGAGCTATAAAATTGGAGCTGATCTTTATTAAAACTTAATGAAACTATTCATAATCTTATTTATTGTTTATACAAAGAAAATTGTGTTCATTTTGAAAGCAAAAATGTCTGCTGAAAATAAATTTTTGATCATCCAGGTGAAGGTTCACAAGTTAGTAAAAGGATCTACCATATCCAACCTCACAGTTCTGCCAGCTTCTCATCGCACAAATCCCTATTTCACGCCCATGCCAGTCTTACAAGCGGATGCCAGTAAAGGTTAGTGATTCAATAACCATTTTATGTGTTTAGGAATGTAAGGGAAGGAGCACTGAGGTGGGACTGGGGGCCTGAGTTTGAAATCAGACTCAGCCATGAATGCCCCTAGGAGACCAAAGACAAGTCAAGTCCTTGCTATGGCCTGAGTTCCCTCCTCTGTATCAGAAGGTTGGACTATACAATCACTAGAGTCCCTTCCATCTCTAAAATCCTTCATTCTATGGATTTAGTATTTACTTAGATGTTGGTGTTATTACATATTAAAATTACTATTGTGTTGAAGTGATATTATTAGAATGTTCCAAGTTTATGAACAGATAGTTTCTGAGGCTATTCTGGTCACCTTAAAATTTTTATTTTAATATGTATTATGCAAAAACATAAAGCCAGAGTTCATGTAATTAGCATTTAAACTATGCATGTCTTACTTTAAACTACAGTGTTTGTGAAACCAGTGAGTTTCTGGTTTTTAAGTAAAAGGTCCTGTCACCTTTATCTCAGTCTCCCCAGTACCTAGAACCATATCTAGCATTTTGAGATACTAAGTGTTGGTTGAATGAATAAGCAAATGAAAGAGTGAGCAACTAAGCAATTGAGTGACCAAGGACCGAGCTTCATGAATGCACAGCCTTCTTTACACCTCCCTGCTACTTAGTTTAATTGGCTGAAGCGCTAAAGAAGCCCAAGTGGATTCCCTTTTGTATCTCAAATATAACCAAGTGAGATGGTCTTTAATTATTCCCACCTCACTTTCTATCTATTGTCTGGAGTACTTTGGACCTAAATGTGATTTGCAGGGGTTTTTCTGGCACCTGGAGTTTAAAGTCCTCCATCCTGTAGCTCCCGAATCCTCCATCTGCTGGTGGAGGTATAGCAAAACTCACACACCATTGTAAGTCTCTTAATTTGTGAAGCTTCCCACAATTGTAATTATTACTTTCCTAGTTCTGAAACACTGATTGTTCAGAAATCTTTGCAACATATGCTTTTAGTTGGTTTACATAATATTTACTCCCTGGGCATACTGAATAACTCCAGCAGCGTTTCTACTTCTTGCTTTAGTACCATCTTATGTTCTTCTTGGATCAAATTAGGATGAATGAAATAGTGAATGAATGAATGAATCAACTCTTGCTTTTAGCAATAGACACAATAAAAAATGCTGCAAAACAGAGATGAACCTACAACTGTGGCATCTTGGTCCAGAAAAAAATCACATTTTCATCCTTCAGTTACCCACCAGAGAACACATGGCCTACCATAATATTTACAATTAATCAAGCAATTAATCAGTATATATTTAATGAGTACTTGCCATATGGCTGGTGCTGCACAAGGTAATATGAATATCAGGAAAGCATGAGCCTCAGAAACATAGGTACATTGTCTAGATTCATACATGTTCCTGATCCTCTTCCCTGTCATTTAAGCCTCACCTCAGGTCTACGCAAGTCCAGCATGAGGTACAAGAGTACCAACATCCAGAAAAGACATTGTTTTGGTAAATGCAGGGCAAACCTTCCTACTTTTTCTTGAATTCTCTTCCTATATCCAAATAAGAAAGCATCCTGTAACCCCAGGGAAAGGAAATTCCAGGGAAAAATACCTCTAAAACCGAAATCAGTCAAAGGGAGAAATAAAGTTTAATACCCGTTTATTGCTTACAAACTGCAGTCTGGGGCCGTTTCCCTTTCCTGTTCCTGCAGAAGCAAAACAGCCCTCCTCCTAACCTCTCAGGTTCAGATAAGCCTTCAGTGGCCCAGGTAATTATCCATTAATATGGAGATTAACTACCTCTATCCACCCCTGAGGAATGCCTGTTGATATGCAGATGCACTAAAGCCAGGTGAGATATTCTAGAAATATTAAAATTTTACCCACACATCCACTTTTTTTTAATGGTTACAAATATAAGTTTCACAGTACACAAACCAAATTTTCAATTCAGGCTCTGTGTGTCCTCAGCAAGTTGTTCTCTGATCTTAAAAAAAAATAAAACAAAACAAAACAAATAAGGCATGCCTGACCTGGCCCTCACCTCCACTCTTATCTCAGCTTTCTCTCCGCTTAACAACAGAAAGGGTCTACTCTCTGCTCCTTAGCAGGCCAAGCACATTTTCTTATCAGGCCTTCACAAGTGGCTGTGAATGTCACTTCCTCACACATCTGTCCTTCTCTTTCATAGATGATCACAGCTTGTAATTATACATTCATTTGTGAATTTATTTAACATCTTCCCCAGTACTAGAGGCTCCATGATTTCCCTCTGCTTCTCCACTGCATCCAAGCCCCCAGAACAATTCCTGACACATAATAGGCACTTATACTGGCTGAATGAATGACAGAATGAATGAACTTCTAATTCCTAATCTAGTCAACAGGGAAGTAAGAGTGTTATATAAATTTAATGAGAGAATGTTGTTAAGGGATAATTTTCAAAAACAGGCAAAATCTTGACTCATATAAAATGAACAGATATCAGAGATTTTACTTATTTAACCCATCAATTGAAAGAGAGAATATCAAAGATGTCACAACTGGCTTAAAAGAGAACCCAAAAAACACCCAAAATGTATAAAGAACTCATACGCCTCAACACACAAAAAGCAAATAACCCTATTAAAAAATGGACAGAGGATATGAACAGACAATTCTCCAAAGAAGAAATTCATATGGCCAACAGGCACATGAAAAGATGCTCCACATTGCTAATTATCAGGGAAATGCAAATTAAAACCACAATGAGATATCACCTCACACCAGTTAGGATGGCCAACATAAAAAAGAATAGGAACAACAAATGCTGGTGAAGATGCAGAGAAAAGGGAACCCTCCTACACTGCTGGTGGGAATGTAAACTAGTTCAACCATTGTGGAAAGCAGTCAACCTAAATGTCCATCAGTAGATAAATGGATAAAGAAGATGTGGTACATACACACAATGGAATATTATTCAGCCATAAGAAGAAAACAAATCCTATCATTTACAACAACATGGATGGAGCTAGAGGGTATTATGCTCAGTGAAATAAGCCAGGCAGAGAAAGACAAGTACCAAATGATTTCACTCACCTGCAGAGCCTAAGAACAAAGCAAAAACTGAAGGAACAAAACAGCAGCAGACTCACAGAACCCAAGAATGGACTAACAGTTACCAAAGGGAAAGGGACTGGGGAGGGGGGGTGGGAAGGGAAGGAGAAGGGGAATAAAGGGCAATAGGATTAGCACACATAACATGGGGGGGGGGGCACGGGGAAGGCACTATAGCACAGAGAAGACAAGTAGTGATTCTGTAGCATCTTACTATGCTGATGGATAGTGACTGTCATGGGGTATGTGGTGGGGACTTGATAATGGGAGGAATCTAGTAACCACAATGTTGCTCATGTAATTGTATATTAATGATACAAAAAAAAAGTAATCCACTACCTCAGAAAAAAAAAGAGAGAACCCAAAGAACACACATTTGTAGATCAGGAATATTGAAATAAATTTGCAAATAGGTGCAAAATTGGCTTTTCTGTGGGAAGGAGGGGTGTCCCTTCACCAAACAATTTATTTTCATGTCTATTGATAAGAATTATTTGCATTATTATTGGTTTTTCATAATATTAATCTCAGTTCTCCACAACATTAGTCTCTACAGAGTTCTAAAATAGCCTAGCCAAAAACTAGGTTCAGATAATCCCTGGAAGCTGCAGGATTCCATTAGAAAGGTACCCAGTAATCTCTTTTGTGTATTCCAAAACTTGAAAAAAAAAAAAACTTCCCACAGTCTTCTCCCATTTTGCTCAAAATGATCACCAACCCCCCCCAAAAAAATTCACAAAATAAGGCTGGTTTCATTAAGTTTGACCTGACTTACCATATAGGCCATCTTAAGTTTGTATGAAAGTTTTCATAATTTCCTCATAAGGAATCTCAGATTGAATTTTTAAAATCCTTTGTTATTTGCTATCTTGAGGCTAGGAAATCAAGCCCAAGAAATTCCATCCACCACATTTCAACTGCAGGATTTATAGACCTGGGTAAATTCCTCTCTTCTAGAGAGACTAACCAAAAACAAAGGTGATAATAGAGTCAGATGATCTTCAGAAGTTCCAGCATTTTGATGAAAAGATACCCAATAATCCCCTTCACTTATTCCAAAACCTTAACTTTTTCCTACCAATGGTTAATGTACACACATGTGTTTGCTTAAAATTAAGTGAGTTGCTTCTACTAACACTAAAGCAGGAGTTAAAATCATTTTTATATTCTTGGGATTCTCCAAGAATGAAACTGACTCTAGTAATAAAAATATACTGAATAAAAGGAACTTTGTTTTTCACATCTGCAAAACAGGCATAGTTCTTGGAAATGAGATTTGATATTTATAGGTGGAAAGTATTTATGAGGACAAAGAATAAGTCTTAATATTTTTAAGTAGTTAGATCTAGGGTTACAAAAACTACAACCTGCAGCACAAATTTTAAAAAGGGCTTGAAGAGTCACTACTTGTCTTGAAGATTTGTACTCTAGATCCACACTTCTTAAGTTTTAAGAGTACAAAAGATTGATCTAGAGTGTTTATTTTAAATGTAGATCACTGGGCTCCAATTACAGTGCCTTATACAGTTCAGGACACATAAATATTTCCTGGAGACTTCAATAATACAGGCTCCTAGGAGGAATAAAACAGGGGGAATTACACTCCCTGACTTCAAGCTCTACTACAAGGCCACAGTAATCAAGACAATTTGGTATTGGCACAAAAACAGACCCACAGACCAGTGGAACAGAATAGAAAATCCAAACATTAACCCAAACACATACAGTCAATTAATATTTGATAAAAGTGCCTTGGATATGCAATGGGGAGATGACAGCCTCTTCAGCAGCTGGTGTTGGAAAAACTGGACAGCTACATGTAAGAGAATGAAACTGGACTACTGTCTAGCCCCATACACAAAGATAAACTCAAGGTGGATCAAAGACCTGAATGTAAGTCATGAAACCATAAAACTCTTAGAAAAAAACATAGGCAAAAATCTCTTGGACATAAACATGAGCAACTCCTTCATGAACATATCTCCCGGGCAAGGGAAACAAAAGCAAAAATGAACAAGTGGGACTATATCAAGCTGAAAAGCTTCTGTACAGCAAAGGACACCATCAGTAGAACAAAAAGACATCCTACAGTATGGCAGAATATATTCATAAAAAACGTATCTGATAAAGGGTTGACATCCAAAATATATAAAGAACTCATGCACCTTAACAAACAGAAAGCAAATAATCCAATTAAGAAATGGGCAGAGGACATGAATAGACACTTCTTCAAAGAAGAAATTCAGATGGCCAACAGGCACATGAAAAGATGCTCCACATCGCTAATCATCAGAGAAATGCAGATTAAAACCACAATGAGATATCACCTCACACCAGTGAGGATGGCCAACATCCAAAACACAAGCAACAACAAATGTTGGCGAGGATGTGGAGAAAAGGGAACCCTCCTACACTGCTGGTGGGACTGCAAATTAGTTCAACCATTGTGGAAAGCAGTATGGAGGTTCCTCAAAAAACTCAAAATAGAAATACCATTTGACCCAGGAATTCCACTCCTAGGAATTTACCCTAAGAATGCAGCAGCCCAATTTGAAAAGGACAGATGCACCCCTATGTTTATTGCAGCACTATTTACAATAGCCAAGAAATGGAAGCAACCTAAGTGTCCATCAGTAGATGAATGGAATAAAGAAGATGTGGTACATATACGCAATGGAATATTATTCAGCCATAAGAAGAAAACAAATCCTACCATTTGCAACAACATGGATGGAGCTAGAGGGTATTATGCTCAGTGAAATAAGCCAAGCAGAAAAAGACAAGTATCAAATGATTTCACTCATATGTGGAGTATAAGAACAAAGAAAAATACTGAAGGAACAAAACAGCAGCAGACTCACAGAACCCAAGAACGGACTAATAGTTACCAAAGGGAAAGGGACTGGGGAAAATGGGCGGGAAGGGAGGGATAAGAGGGAAAAAAGGGGCATTATGATTAGCAGATATAATGTTGGGGGGGGCATGGGGAGGGCAGTACAACTCAGAGAAGACAAGTAGTGACTCTATAGCATCTCACTACGCTGATGGACAGTGACTGTAATGGGGTTGGTGGGGGGGGACCTGATGAAAGGGTAGTTTAATAACCGTAATATTGCACATGTAATTGTAGATTAATGATAATAAAATAAATTATATTAAAAAAATAATAATAATACAGTCTCCTAGGCCTTGACCTCAGAAATTTGGACAGGTCTTGGATTGGGCCCCAAATCTCCATTTTTTAATAAGAAAGTCTCCCTCCAAATGATTCTGCTGTAGGTAAACTGAAGATTTCTCTTTGGAGTTATTGCTTGGAATCATTGTTCTCTTTGTAATCAGTGATCATCCTCCTATTCTTTTTTTTTTTTTGTATCAATAATATACAATCACATGAGCAACACTGGGGTACTAGATTCCCCCCATTATCAGGTCCCCACCACCTACCCCATGACAGTCAGTGTCCATCAGCGTACTAAGATGCTATAGAGTCACTACTTGTCTTCTTTGTGCTATACTGCCTTCCCTGTGCACCCCGCCTATATTATGTGTGCTAATCGTAATGCCCCTTATTCCCCTTATCCCTTCCGTCCCACCTACCCTCCCCAGTCTCTTTCCCTTTGGTAACTGTTAGTCCATTCTTGGGTTCCGTGAGTCTGCTGCTGTTTTGTTCCTTCAGTTTTTGCTTTGTTCTTATGCTCCACAGATGAGTGAAATTATTTAGTACTTGCTTTTCCCCGCCTGGCTTATTTCACTGAGCATAATACCCTCTAGCTCCATACATGTTGTTGCAAATGGTAGGATTTGTTTTCTTCTTATGGCTGAATAATATTCCATTCTGTATATGTACCACATCTTCTTTATTCATTCATCTACTGATGGACACTTAGGTTGTTTCCATTTCTTGGCTATTGTAAATAGTGCTTCAATAAACATAGGGGTGCATATGTCTTTTTCAAACTGGGATCTTGCATTCTTAGGGTAAATTCCTAGGAGTGGAATTCCTGGGTCAAATGGTATTTCTATTTTGAGTTTTTTGAGGAACCTCTATACGGCTTTCCACAATGGTTAGACAATTTTACATTCCCACCAGCAGTGTAGGAGGGTTCCCCTTTTTCCGCATCTTCACCAGCATTTGTTGTTCCTAGTCTTTTCTATGTTGGCCATCCTAACTGGTGTGAGGTGATATCTCATTGTGGTTTTAATTTGCATTTCCCTGATAATTAGTGATGTGGAGCATCTTTTCATGTGCTTGTTGGACACCTGAATTTCTTTTTTGGAGAAGTGTCTATTCATGTCCTCTGTCCATTTCTTAATCGGGTTATTTGCTTTTGGTGTGTTGAGGCGTGTGAGTTCTTTATATATTTTGGATGTTAAACCCTTGTCAGATATGTCATTTACAAATATATTCTCCCATACTGTAGGATGCCTTTTTGTTCTGCTGATGGTGTCCTTTTCTCTACAGAAGTTTTTTAACATTATGTAGTCCAATTTGTTCATTTTTTATTTTGTTTCCCTTGCCTGAGGAGATGCGTTCAGGAAAAAGTTGCTCATGTTTATATTCAACAGATTTTTGCCTATGCTGTCTTCTAAGGGTTTTATGGTTTCATGACTTACATTCAGGTCTTTGATCCATTTTGAGTTTACTTTTGTGTATGTGGTTACACAATAACCCAGCTTCATTCTCTTGCATGTAGCTGTCCAGTTTTGCTTACACCAGTTGTTGAAGAGGCTGTCATTTCCCCATTGTATATCCATGGCTCCTTTATCATATATTAATTGACCATTTATGCTTGGGTTTATATCTAGACTCTCTAGTCCGTTCCATTGGTGTATGGGTTTGTTCTTGTGCCAGTACCAAATTGTCTTGATTACTGTGGCTTTGTAGTAGAGCTTGAAGTCAGGGAGAGTAATCTACCCCGTTCCCCCCCCCCTCCCCGCTATATTCTTCCTTCTCAGGATTGCTTTGGCTATTTGGGGTCTTTTCTGGTTCCATGTATATTTTAGAACTATTTTCTCTAGTTTGTTGAAGAATGCTGTTGGTATTTTGATAGGGATTGCATTGAATCTGTAGATGCTTTAGGCAGGATGGCCATTTTGACAATATTAATTCATCCTATCCATCAGCACTGGATGTGTTTCCATTTATTGGTATCTTCTTTAATTTCTCTCATGAGTGTCTTGTAGTTTTCAGAGTATAGGTCTTTCACTTCCTTGGTTAGGTTTATTCCTAAGTATTTTATTCTTTTTGATGCAATTGTGAATGGAATTGTTTTCCTCATTTCTCTTTCTGCAAGTTCATTGTTAGTGTATAGGAATGCAACAGATTTCTGTGTATTAATTTTGTATCCTGCAACTTTGCTGAATTCAGATACTAGATCTAGTAATTCTGGAGTGGATTCTTTAGGGTTTTTTATATACAATATCATGTCATCTGCAAACAGGGACAGTTTAACTTCTTCCTTACCAGTCTAGATGCCTTTTATTTCTTTGTATTGTCTGATTCCCATGGCTAGGACCTCCAGAACTCTGTTGAATAAAAGTGGGGAGAGTGGGCATCCTTGTGTTGTGTTCTGAACTTAAAGGAAAAGCTTTCAGCTTCTCGCTGTTAAGTATGATGTTGGCTGTGGGTTTGTCATATATGGCCTTTATTATGTTGAGGTACTTGCCCTCTATACCCATTTTGTTGAGAGTTTTTACCATGAATGGATGTTGAATTTTGTCAAATGCTTTTTCAGCATCTACGGAGATGATCATGTGGTTTTTGTCCTTCTTTTTGTTGACGTGGTGGATGATGTTGATTGATTTTCTAATGTAATACCATCCTTGCATCCCTGGAATAAATCCTACTTGATCACGATGGATGATCTTTTTAAATTCGGTTTGCTAATATTTTGTTGAGGATTTTTGCATCTATGATCATCAGGGATATTGGTCTGTAATTTTCTTTTTTGTGGTATCTTTGCTTGGTTTTAGTATTAGAGTGATGCTGGCCTCATAGAATGAGTTTTAGAGTATTCCCTCCTCTTCTACTTTTTGGAAAACTTTAAGGAGGATCGGTATTAGATCTTCACTAAATGTTTGATAAAATTCAGCAGTGAAACCATCTGGTCCAGGAGTTTTGTTCTTAGGTGGTTTTTTGATTACCAGTTCAATGTCCTTGCTGGTAACCGGTCTATTCAGATTTTCCGTTTCTTCCTGGGTCAGCCTTTGAACACTGTATTCTTCTAGAAAGTTATCCATTTCAGCTAGGTTATCCAGTTTGTTACCATATAATTTTTCATAGTATTTTCTCATAACTCTTTGTATTTCTGTGGTGTCCATAATGATTTTTCTGTCTTATTTTTTATTCTGTTTATGTGTGTAGACTTTTTTCTTGATAGTCTGGCTAGGGGTTTATCTATTTTGTTTATTTTCTCAAAGAACCAGCTCCTGCTTTCATTGATTCTTCCTACTGTTTTGTTCTTCTCGGTTTTATTTATTTCTGTTCTAATCTTTATTATGTCCCTCCTTCTACTGACTTTGGGCCTCATTTGTTCTTCTTTTTCTAGTTTTCTTAATCATTCTCCTATTGTTAAACTTTATTAATAACATAATATAGTCAGAGAGGCCATGAGGCAAATAGAAACAATATTTGTCCCTCTTAGAATGTGTGCCAACTTCTTCAGCTTAGTCCTGCTTGGTACACAGTTTGCATACAAAGACTTCATTGAGACCATTCTTTACCTTTCTTCCTATTCTATGAGAGCAACAAGAAGTTTAAGCTCCATCAAATGTTTATTTCCAGTACTCCCTGAGTTTCTTGAGTTTCTGGCTGGAGTACAGTAAATCCACCTTAATGAAAGCTTTGCCCCTTACAGAAGGCTTTGTACAATTATTCATTTATTCATTGATTAATTCATTTGTTTGTTTATTTTGAAATGTCTCTTGTCCTTTAAAAAGCCTTGGCACAAGCCATGATGACACAGTTTTAGTTCCAGGAATTGTAAGTTGGTTGCATTAATACTAACCATGTTGCCCAGTTACACAAAATAACCTATTTTTGCATATATATTTATCTTCTGGTGATATGAGAGATTTCTAAAAATAACTTTCTTTTATAAACTATGGGTAACTATAGCAACAGGGGCATGGTTTCAAGTGCATGTATTTTCTTTCTTTCAGAACAAAGCCTTAGTTATTAAGACTGTGTACCTGATTTCTCCAAATTTGAAAAAGATGACAGTATTATCAATAATTGAAAATGTTATTAAGTATTAAGAGGTTTTAGTTTGCACTGAAACTCTTTCTACCTCAAAATGAAATAATCTTAATACAAGTTTATTCCATAATACCACTATGGGAAATGACATTTTTTCTTGGTTAGGATATTAGGCTTAAATGAACATGTATACTATAGCTATATTTTCCTGCAAAGGATTAAGCACTCTCACAGATAAGATGATTGAATAGAGTAAGTTAATGCTTTTGAAATGTACAGAGGTCAGACTTTGTGGAAACATTTGGAGTTAAACTCATATTCTTCTAACCTTCCTTTTTCAGGGATTTTAAGTATGATAGAACAAGGGTTGATTCCACCAACAGCAAGGATTACCTTTCAGAATCCGCCCATTATACCCAGAGCAGCTCCTCTGCATAATTTTGATGAAGCACAGAAGATTCCAACTGCTGGTAAGACAGTCTTGCCTATAAGCTTAGTTGGGGATACACAGATTATCCCCACCAAAATCTCATCTTCTAGTATCCAACTTTTATCTTCAATAATAGGACAAGACAAAATGATTCCGAGTTTTACTGAGTCAAGTAACTTTAATCTCTCTGTAAAATACATACTCAATGCCTGTGTTCTCTATGTGTTAGAAGGTTGGTATTTTCAAGGGGTTTGGCAGCTTGGTTGGGAAAACAAGATAGATATAATAAAGATAAAATAACAATACAAAGCAGCATAGAATAAAATCCAAGTGAATGTTAAAGTCTAGTGTTATAGGTGTTCAGAGGAATGATTGCTGAGAGGGGTGAGATAACAGAAGACTTCAAAGAGGAAGTCGGATGAAACAGGGTGCTTGAGGAAAGCACTGACCTAGGCACCTACTAACTAGCTGCAGAACTTCAGGCAAAAGCCATTTCCTTTCTCTGGGCCTCAGCTTTCCCAGCTATGAAATAAACAATTTTGACTAAATTATTCATCTGTTCAACAAATATTGGTGAATGCTTGCTTTATCCAAGGAAGCATAAAGGTGCCAGGGATCCAATAGAGAATGTCAGACATCTCTGCCACATGGTGCTTACCTTCTAGTGGAAGATACAGGTAATAAGCAGGTAAGGAAATGGTAATTTAAACTAGTCATAAGTACTATAAATTTTCAAAAAGTGGATTAGAGAGTGATAAGGAGGAAGCTACCTTGCTTGTGAGGGAATGGTCAGGGAATGCTTCTCAGAAGACGTATGAGGCTTTAGTTGAGATCCAAGTGAGAAGAAGGATCCAGTCATGTAAATATCTTGGAGCAAGCATTCCAGATACAGGACAGCAAAGGTAAAAAGGCACTGTTGACTAAGGAGGAAATGAGCAAGAAGGCTAAAGTGGCTGGAGGGCCAAGGGCCAAGGAGAGAGAGGGAGGATATGAGGCTAGAGAAGTAGAGAAGGATGATATGATGGAGACTAGAGCAGAGACAATGAGTTGTCCTCAATATTCACTCTTCCCTTCTTCCACAGTGATAGAGTTGTGGGTAGGCATATGTCAACTTAGCTAAAGACAACATTTCCCAGTCTTCCTTAAGTATGCCACGTGACAAGCTTCTGGACATGATGATGTAAGCAAAAGTATAAAGGGAAACTTCTGGGCTGTCCTATTAAGAGGAGAGGAGCATGGCCTCCCTTTTCCTTTCCCTCCTCTGGCTGGCTGGGATGCAGATGTGATGAGCAAGCACTTTGGAGCCAGAGATGGAACTCCATGTTGAGTCTGGCAAAGCTGCCCTGCCAACTCCAGACTTATCTTCCTTTTAACTATTGTGTGAGAGAGAAATAAACTCTTAATTTATTTAAAACACTCCATATATTTTAGGATCTTTCCTTTTATACATCTTAGATTATAGCAGAACCAGCATGGCAGCCTTTCACGCATGATGAGGAGTTGGATTTAATCCTAATTACTATGAGAACCCACTGAAAGGTTCAAACAGAAGGATAAGGTGAACTGGTTTATGTTTTAATAAGACTATTCTGACTGCTTTACAGATAATGAATCATAGGGTAGCATGACTGGAAGCAAGAAGAATAGTTAGAAGGCTATTGTGGTAAACCAGGTGAGAGAGGATGGTGGATGAGGAGAATGGTATCAGTGGATATGATTTAGTAGGTATTGCCCGTTTTCGAACATGGTTATGCTGATTTATTTTCTTACTAGCAGTATATGAGAATTCCAGATAATATATCTCTTTGTCAGCAATTGGTTTCAGGGTTTCTTTGTTTTTTTCCAACCCAGCGAGTCTGTTGTGGCATCTCTTTGCAGTTATAATTTCCATTCCCTAATGACCAAATGAGGTTGAGTAGTTTTTTTTTTTTTTGATACATGGGTTGGTCATTTGAGTATTTTATTTTGCAAACTGGGTTTACATCTGCAACCTATTTTTTTTAATGGGTTGTCTTTCTTTTTTTTAAGTTATTTATAGGAAATATCTATATATTCTGGGTGGTAATCTTTTATCAGTCATATGTATGCAAATAATTTTTCTCACTGTAGCTTGGCATCTCATTCTCCTACTGGCATCTTTTCTTTAGATTAAACTTTATATTTTGAGATAACTATAGATATGCATGAAGTTGTAAGAAATAATATAGAGAGATACCCCTTGAACTCTTAACCCAGTTTTCCCCAAAGTAATATATTGCAGAGCCATAGTACATCACAACTGGGGTATTGATACAGCCAAGATCCAGAACATTTCCTCCAGCAGGAGGATTCCTCGTGTTGTTCTTTCACAGCCACACCCTCTTCCCTCTCACCAGACACCTCTTTAATCCTGCAACCATTAATCTCTCCTCCATTTCTATAATTTTATCATTTCAAGTATGTGAGACACATGGAGTCATATAGTGCATAACCTTTCGGGATTAGCTTTTTTCACTCAGCATAATTCTCTGGAGGTTTGTCCAGGTTGTTGCTTATCTCAGTAGTTTGTTCCTTGTTATCGCTGACTACTATTCCAGGTTTTGAATGTAGTATTTTTAAACCATTCACCTGTTGAAGGACATATCAATTGTTTCCAGTCTTTGGCTACTATGAATAAAGCTGCTATAAACATTTGTGTACAGGTTTTGTATGAACACATTTTCATTTCTTTAGGGAAAGTGCCCTGGAGGATAATTGCTGGATCTCATATACTTGCATGCTTTTTCCCTCTACATTTAGAACCACATCAGATAGTATTATAATTTAAATTTTTGTTTCAATTATCAAATATAATTTAGAAAACTCAAGGGTAACAGGAAAGTCTATTGTTTTTAACCATATTTTTGCTTATTGTGTTCTTTCTTCCTTATGTTCCAAAATTCCTTCTTTTGTCATTTCCTTTCTATTTTGAGAATTTTCCTTAGCCATTTTTTTATGTTTGGTATTCTAGTGACAAATTATCTTCATTTACTTTCATCTTAGAATGTCTTGATTTCCCCTTTATTCCCAAAGGATATTTTCACTAGATACAGGGTTCTGGATTGACAGTTTTCTTTTCTATTGGCACTTAAAAACAAGTTGTGCCATTTCTTGTTGGCCTCCGTGGTTTCTGATGAGAAATCTACTGTCATTTGAATTGTTTTTCCTCTGTAGGTAAGGTATTTTTTTCCTCTTGCTGCTTAAATTTTTTTTTTCTGTCTTTAGTTATGTCTCAATAAAGTTTTTTCCCTGTTTATTCTAACAATTGCTAAGAGAGGTAAGTTAAAGTCTCAAAACAATGATTGTAAACTTATCTATTTCTCTTTATTTTTTAGTGCCATTAGTTTTTCTTCAAATCACACATATCTTTAATGTTCTCCTTTACATAAGGAAATATATTTTCCCACCAAAAAGTAAGAATTAAGTGCACATTGGTTTTAAGCAGGGAAAGCACCCTTCTTCTGTACTGGGCCAGATAGGAAATATTATACACATCATATACCACATACAGTTTCTGATCATTTTCTTGTTTTTTTCTTTGTTTGTTTTGCAATACTTAAAAATGTCATAAAAACTTATTAGGTTAAGGACCATACCAAAGCAGGCCACAGGCCAGATTTAAACTATAGATCATAGTTTGCAAACCCCTGGCTTTAAGTATTAAAGCTTAATGTGTTGCAATACTTATACCCAGAGCCAAATAAAATTAAAATCAATATTTGTACACCTATTATATGCTTAGTTTCCAACACTTTATCTTTTGCATTTTCAACATTATGGAATATCTCTGAGCTCCTTTAATGTGAAATTGTTTTTCTGGCATCACATCCTCTGAAGCATGTTCATCCTTTCATGACAACCATCAGAAAGAAAACACCAGTTCCAGATGGTATCCCTGGTGAATTCTACCATATAATGAAGAAAGAAATATTACCAATTCTACACAAATTCTTCCAGAAAATAGAATAGAAGGAAACACTCCTCAGATCACTTTATGAAGCCAGCATCATCCTGGTATCAGAACCAAAGATAGAAGACAAGAAAGATAAGAAAAGACAAGAAGACAAGAAAACCACAGCCTTATATTTTTCATGAAAACAAATGCAAAAATCCTCCACAAAATATCAGTAAATTGAATCTCACAATGTAAAACAGAATAATACATTATGACCACATAGAGTTTATCCTAGGAATTCAGAACTGTTTCAACATTTAAAAATCAATTGATGTAAGTCATCATATCAAGTTTGAAGAAGAAAAATCATATGACCATCTCAATAAGTAAAAATAAGTTAAATTTGACATCCATTTGTATTAAAAACCCCAAGCAAACCAGAAATATAGGGAACTTCCTCAGCTTGATGTAAGACATCTACAGCCAAAATCATACTTAACAGTGAAAGATCAATGACTTTCTGCCTAAAATCTGGAACAAGTAAAGGATGTTCAGTCTCACCACATCTATTCAACCTTATATTGAAGGTCCAAGCCAACGTAATGAAGTAAGAGAAAAAAAACAAAGGTGTGCAACTAGAAAAAGAAGAGAAAACTGTCTTTGTAAATAGCATGATTATTACATAGAAAATCTGATTCTACCAAAAAAAACCCTAACAGAATGAAAAAGGGAGTTTCACATAGTTTCAAGATATAAAGTTAATATACAAAAAGTATTTGCTATATACCAAAAACAATTAGAAATTGAATTTTAAAAAACAATGCCATTAAAATAACAACAAAAATGAAATACCCAGGCATAAAAAAGAGCAAGATTTCTATGCTGAACTTTAAAATGCTGAAATGCTAATAAAAGTAATTCAAAGAAGACCTAAGTAAATGTAAAAGTAAGCCATGTTCATGGATTAAAAGATTCAGTATTACGATGTTAACTCTCCCAAAATTTTCTATAAATTCAATGCAATTCAAATCAAGATCAGTAGAATTTTTTTTGTAAAAATTGACAAGCCAATTCTAAAATTTGTATAGAAAGGCAAAGAGGGTACTGCTATAGCCAAAAAATTTTGAAAAAGAAAAACATCATTAGAGGACACGTTATCTGAGTTACTATAAAGCTATAGTTATCAGGAAAGTGTGGCATTGGCACAAGGATGAACACAGAGATCAACACAACGGAATAGGGAATTCGGGACCAGACTTACACACACATGGGCAGCTGATTTTCAACAAGGGTGCAAAGACAATTAAATGGACAAAGGATAGTCTTTTCAACAAATGGTGCTGGAACAAAGAGATACTTATAGAAACCTCACTTGTGACTTGCAGCATATACAAAAATTTACTCAAAATGCATCATAGAACTAAATAGAAAGCCTAAAACTTTTAGAAGAAAGCCTTTTCTTTTAGAAGAAAATGAAGAGGAAAATTTTTTTTGTTTGTTTTCTTGGGTTAGGCAAAGATTTCTTAGATACCACACCAAAAGCATAACCCATAAGAGCAAAAAATTAATATATTGGACTTCATCAAAATGTTAAACTTCTATACTTGGAAAACAGTGTTAAGAAAATGAAAAGAAAAGCTACAGGTTTGGGAGTTAATATTTCAAAATGCATACTTGATAAAGAATTTTTATCCAGAATATGTAAAAAACCCTAAAAACTCAATAACAAAACAAGCAACCCAATAGCATAATGGACAAAAGATTTGAACAGACATTTTATCAAAGAAGATATGTGGATGGTAAATAGGTACATGAAAGCATGCTTAACATCACCAGTCACTAGGGAAACACAAATTAAAATACATCTTAATGAATTTAAGATGATTGAAATCCTATCAAGCTTCTTTTCCAACCACATTGGTATGAAACTAGAAATCAGTTACAAGAAAAAAGCTAGAAAATTCACAAATATGTGCATATTGCACAACATGCTCCTGAACAACCAGTGAGTCAAAGAAATCAAAGGGAAATTTAAAATATCTTGAGACAAGTAAAAATGGAAACACAACATATCAAAACTTATGAGATGCAACATAGGCAGTTCTAAGAGGGAAGTTTATAGCAATAAATACCTACATTAAGAAAACAGAAAGGTTTCAACCTAACTTTATACCACAAAGAACTAGAAAAAGAAGAGCAAACTAAGCCCAAATTTAGGAGGAAGAAAATAGTGAGGATCAGCATGGAAAAATGAAATAGAGAGTAGAAAGACAAGAGAAAATAGCAATGAAACAAAAAGCTAGTTTTTTAAAAGATAACCAAAATTGACAAACCTCCAACTAGACAAATTAAGGAAAAAAGAAAGAAGATTCAAATAAAACCTGAAATGAAAGAGGAGACATTACAACTGATAACACAGACATACTAAGGACCATAAGAAAGTACTACAATTATACACCAAAATATTAGATAACATAACTTAGGAGAAATGGATAAACTCCTAGAAACATAAATCTACCAAGTCTGAATCATGAAGAAATAGAAAATCTGAGGAGGCCAATTATTAGTAAGGAGACTAACTCAGTAACCAAAAACTTCTCAACAAAGAACAGTCCAGAAATAGACGGCTTCACTGGTGGATTCTACCAAGCATTAAAAAAAAAAAAAATACTAACCCTTCTCAAATTCTTCCAAAGAGGAAGGAATACTTCCCAATTCATTTTAGGAGGCCAGCATTACCTTCATACCAAAGCCAGACAAGAACACTGCAAGAAAAGAAAAATTATAGGCCAATATCCGTAATGAAGACAGATGCAAAAATCTTCAACAAATATTAGCAAACTGAAATCAATAACACATTAAAATGATCATACACCATGATCTGGTGAGATTTATTCCTGGGATGTAAAGATGGTTCAACATATGCAAATCAATAAATGCAATACAATACACCACATTAACGAAATGAAGGATAAAAATCCTATGATAATCTCAATACATGCAAAAAAACATTTGACAAAATTCAACATCCTCTCATGATTGATTAAAACTCTCAATGAATTATATAGAAAAATACTTCAACATAATAAAGGCCCACAGCTAACATTTACACTCAATAATGGAAAGCCAAAAGCTTTTCCTCTAAGAACAAGAATAAGACAAGGATGCACACTCTTGCCACATTTATTCAACATAGTTCTGGAGTCTTTGCCAGAACAATTAGGCAAGAAAAAGAAATAAAAGGCATCTAAGTCAGGAAAGAAGAAGTAAAATTGTCTCTGTACATGATATATACAGAAAACCCTAAAGATGCCACCTTTTTAAAAAGGCAGTTAGAACTAACAGATGAAATCAATGAAGTTGCAGGATTCAAAATTAATATACAAAACTCAGCTGTGTTTCTATATACTAATAATGAACTATCAGAAAGAGAAATTAAGAAAAAAAGTCCCATTTACAATAGCATCAAAAAGAATAAAATACTTAGGAATAAGTTTAACCAAAGTGGTGAAGAAATACATGTACACTGAAAATTACAAAACACTGATGAAAGAAAATAAAGAAGACACAAATAAATGGAAGATATTCCATGTTCATAGATTAGAAGATTTAATATTGTTAAAATGGTCATACTACACAACCAACCTACAGACTCAATGTATCCTATTAAAATTCCAAGGGCATTTTTCACAGAAATAGAAAAAACAATCCTAATATATGCATGGAACCACAAGAAACCCTGACTAGGGAAAGCGATCTTGAGAAAGGTCTTGGGAAAGAACAAAGCTGGAGGCATCACACTTCCTGATCCAAGTTATATTACAAAGCTATAGCAATCAAAAGTAAGTTAACTGGCATAAAAACAGGCACATAGATCAATGGAACAAAATAGAGACCCCAGAAATGCTTTTATGGTAAATTAATTTTCAACAAAAGATCCAATAATACACAATGGAAACAGGATAATCTCTTCAATAAATGGCTTTGGGAAAACTGGACAGCCACATTAAAAAAAAAATGAAACTGGATCATTACCTTATACCATACACAGAAATCAACTCAAAATGGATTAAAGACTTGAGCCTAAGATCTGAAACCATAAAACTCTTAGTAGAAAGCATAGAGTGTATGATCTTGGCAATGATTTTTTGGATTTAACACCAAAAGCAAAGGCAACAGAAACAAAAATAAACAAGTGAGTCTATGTTAAACTGAAAAGCTTCTATACAGAATAGGAAACCACCAACAAAATGAGAAGGCAACTTGTGGAATGAGAGAAAATATTTGCAAACCACATGTCTGATAGAGGATTAATATTCAAAATATATAAGAAACTCATACAACTCAATAGCAAAAAACCCCAGGTAATCCAATTAAAAATGGGCAAAGGATCTAAGTAGACTTTTTTCCAAAGAAGACAAATAAATGGCCAACAGGGACATGAAAAGGTACTCAATGCCACGAATCATCAGGGAAATGCAAATCAGAACCACAATGAGCTATCACCTTACACCTGTCAGAATGGCTGTTATAAAAAAAAAACAAGAGATAAATGCTAGTGAGGATGTGGAGGAAAGGGAATCATTGTGCACTGTTTTGGGGGTATAAATTGGTACAGCCACTAGAGAAATCTGTATGGCATTTCCTCAAGAAAGTAAAAAAAAAATGTAAAAATGTAATCCAGCAAACATACACACACACACACACACATATATATATATATACAAATATTATTCAGCCTTAAAAAGAAGAAAATCCTGCTATTTGCAACAACATGGATGAACCATGCTGTTGGGCATTATGCTGAGTGAAATAAGCCAGAGAGAGAAAGACAAAAACTGCATGGTATCACTTACATGAGGAATCTAAACAAAAAAGTCAAACTCACAGAAACAGAGAGTAGTAAAGTGATTCCAAGGATGAAGGGTGAGGGAAAACAGGGAGAGGTTAATAAAAGGGTATAAACTTTAAGCTGTAAGATGAAAACTATCTGAAGATCTAATGTAAAACGTGGTGACTATAGTTGGTAACACAGTATTGTATAACTGAAGTTTATTAAGAAAGTAAAATTTAAATGTTCTCACTAATTTTAAAAGAGTATGTGAGATGATGGATGTGTTATTTAACTAGAGGAGGGGAATATTTCATAATGTATACACATATCAAATCACCACAATGTACACTTTAAATATGTTACAACTTTGTCAATTATACCGCAATAATGCTGAAATTTAAAAAAAGAGAAGGCACAAATATAGAACACTAGAATGAAAGAAGACAAATACTACAGATACATAGAATTTTTAAAAAATCATAGTATGGTAACTTTACGCCCATCATTTTTTTAAATGAAATAAAAATTTTCCTAGAAAAATCTAAGTTGCCAAAATTAACTCAACAAAAAATAGAAAACTTAAAGAAAACACTACCGTTAGATAATCTGAATTGGTAGTCAAAAATATTTCTCTGTCTCAAGCATAGAAATGGACATAGGCACATATGCACCAACACACACAAAAATATACTAGAGGAAAAAAGCCTCAAGCCTTTTTATAGGCAGGCTTTATCAACCTTAAAGGGTCAGGTAATTCTTATTTTAAACTATTTCATGGACGAAGAAAAGAAGGAATGCTTACCAATTCATTTTACAAAGTTACATAACTTTAGCACCAAAATTGGATGAGGAAAGTGCAAAAAAACATACAGGTAGACAGATAGATAAATCAATCTCAGGAACACAGAGGCAAACATTCTAAATAAAAGTTAGCATATATTTTTTGCATTCATCATCATCAAGAATGATTTTTCAACATGAGAAAAATCTAATGATGTAATTCACCATATATTAACAGATTCAAAACAAAAGCCCCATATCATCTCAATATATGCCAAAATTTAAAAATCATGCCATACAATTCAACATTAATAATAAGGAAAAAAACTGGGCAGAACAGAAGTAGAAGAGAATTTTCTGAGCCTGATTATTGTCTTCAATCAAAACCGCAGAGCAAACAATATACTTAGTAAGGGAAACTTTAGAAGCATTCTATTTCTCCATTAAAAGCATTGACAGTTCAAGGTTGACCACTAGTGCCACCATTATTAAACACTTTGGTCCTTGAGGCCTCAGCGCATGTGACTGCAAATATGAAAAAATTCAGCTACCAGTGGCTTAAACAATGAGGAGTTCATTTGTCTCACACATAAGAAATCAGCAAGTAGGCATTCCAGGGCTGGTGGTTCTCTTTCTGCTTTGCCTTCTTTAGCGTGTTTGATTTCATCCTCTTGTTTGCCACCTCATGGCTCTAAGACCACTTCTGTGGATCTGGGTCTTAACTTACACATTCCAGGCAAGAGGAAGGGAAAATAGTGATGTCAGTCTCTGGACGGACTTCCCCTTACAGCTCACTGGTCACATGGCCACTGCTGGCTATAAGAAAAGGCTGGGAAAGTAAACATTCAGGGAGAGGGTTAGGGTTAGGATTCAGGACATTCATATACTACTTAGTATGATAAGTTGTGCTTGGTCTAATCTATTCATGAAAATACTGTTCTTTGTTGGATATTAAACATATTTAATATCTGGGGCAGACTTATACTAAAACATTTGTTGTTTATCAAAAATTAAAATTTAACTGTGTTTTAAAAAAAATTGCTAAATCTGGCAATCCTAGGAGTTGGCATATTGTATCTTGAAAAAATGGGGGTTTACAATTAGCAAGAAAGAGAGGGGGATGGCCACTTGGCAAGCACATATCAGTGACTACCACAGAAGCATATAGGTTTGTCCAGAAAGACAAGTTCTTTTTTTTCCAGACATTAACTCTGGCAAAATTTATGATACAGATTTTTCCAGAACGAAAATGGAGTAGCAAAATTGCCAGTACCGTAAATTGTAGTTTTGTCAAAGATGCAGACACATTCTTCAAATGCACATGTCCCATGAAATCCAAGGTTACATGATGTTATACTTTAGTGACAGAATTTCTTCAGGTAACTAAGAAAAATGTAAGACATTTTTCTGAGATACCATTAACTAAGGATTATCCATTTGAAATCAGAAATCTTTTAAATCCTACCAAATTTCATTAAAATTTTACTAAAATCCTTTATTATGCCTACTTGAAAACTTATCAGCTGCTATTTTGTTTCAACGTGAGAATTCAGCCACAAATCTCACTTGTCTGCAGGAACCAGAAAGTTTAACAGAAAGTGTATGGAGACTGCAGACAACAGGAATAATAGGCTTTACAGGTGAATGAATCTCTGAATTCAAAGCAGCCTCAGTGCAGGGTGTGGACTGGCCTTCAGACGTGGGGGAGCAAAGTCCAAGTGAACAACAGAGCAGAACACAGCGGTGGCGGCAGACTTGTTTGTAGGCTTAAAGGGAGTCTTCAAACGCTGTAGCCAAGGGCCCTGACTTGGAGAAGGTAAAGGGCAGCTTCCGAGTCAGGGAGGATCCTGGGAGGCAGGGAAATCAGAAAGGTGGGGAAACTGGGTTGGTCAGATGCAACAAATCCCTTTTGTGGAGCTGAGTTTTAGTGACAAGACTCTGGAACTCTTGGTACTTTTAAAGAGATGGCTGAAGAGATTCCTTGCAGCCACCTTGAGGCATTATGAGAACAGACTCCTCAAGGTGGGATTCTAAATTGTACACTGATAAGCTGTATTCCATCAATATCTGTCGATTCTCTCGAAAACCGTCATTATGGAACTGACAGAAAAGGGGTGAACTAAGAAGCAAGTTGAAAGAAGCGTCACGTCCTTGACCCAGTTAACTATTTAAATTATTTTTGTTCTTCTTGGAAAGAGTAGTGTAATGATGTTTCTCCCCTGAGAATGTCAGACTTGGGCTGTTTGTAAAAGGCAGTTGGTTTTGCTTCCAAGCGACAAGAGAGATGTGATTTCTCTCCCAACTATTGTCCAGCTTGTAAGCCTACCCACTTAGGGATGACATGTGTTCTCCAAAAGTTGTTGCTTACAGATGTAATTAATTTCAAATATAACATATACAGTGTTTTTCTCTTATTTTCCCCAAGCCATTTAAATTCTTTAGAATCATCTTTTTTAGTGACTACACAATGGAATAGTCCATACGTAGTTATATTTATTTACCTATTAAATGAACTTGGGAATAGGGCCATTTAATAAATCTCATAGCAAAACATTTTATAAGACAAATATTACTCTTTCATTTGCTTGCTTTTAAAATTTGCCTTTTCATCTAGGCAGTTTGCAGAAGGCGAGCTGCCCTTCTGATGGAGCTGCTGCCTTCCCATGTTTTTGGATTTCCTTTTGAAGTCAATGATTACAATGTTTCGTTGAATTGATACAGGGAAAGGTGACAGTGAACAGTCAGTGGGTGAAAGCCATTTGGCTTTCAGTTCAAGGTGCAAACGTAGCATCAGGGCAATGCCACAGCCTCTTTCTGGAAGAGGTAACGTTGCACCACCTCATCCACAGCCCCTTTCACCGCTACGCCTCAGAAGCCACAGCCGATTCCAGAACTGAAGAAGTTCTCTCCCAAGAAACAGAGATTTAAGGTATTCGTATTTCTAACTAACAAAAGAAAATTGTTCTTATTTACAATATTCTCAGTGAGATTTTTGGTAATGCTTTATAGAATTTGTACCTTTACATAGAAATAAATATTATTTCAGCTGCAGCTCGGATGCATTTGATTTTAGAAGGGGGGATTGTTATACATGAAAACTCTATCATGAGATTATCAGTGGGGTCTAAAATGATTAAGTCACGTTGCATTATTGTGACACTAATAAATGATTGGGCCAACCTATGCTGCTAACTGGTCAAAAGTCCAGGAGTGCAGAATGCAAAAGCTATTGCTTTATATCCAAATCTGTGTTGCATAGGGTATGTTATTGTGAGGTTTTGCTATATTTCATTTGTCTGTAAACATCGGAAAGAAAAGCAAGCTCTCCAATTTTGCAAGGGTATCTTAATGAGGAAGGGGAAGGAACTCGGTCTTCTCTAACATGATGACTTCACAGTACAACATAATTCATCCTCTTGGAGATTCTCCTGACTTAAAGGTGCTGGACTTCGGTAGCTTGCTTTCTTATGTTTATGAGCCACAGACAGACTTGTGGTAATTGAAACTTTTCACCATGGAAAGGAGACAGCTGGCAGTGTCTTTTTCTGAGCTTAGCCTATGTGGCCAATGTTTACAGCTGCTCCCATTAAAGAAAAAAAGAAAGAAAGAAAGAGAAATCGAAATGCAGCAGGGAACAAATCAATCCTACTGTTTCTACAAAGTAGACTGTTACCTGCTCTTCCTAGACCTTCATCTTTTAACGTCAAATCTTCCTCAAGATGTTGTCACTGTATGTGCAGCACTGGTGGGCTGTTTCCCCTTAAGAGATTTCCAAGCTGTTTATGGAGCAGCATGTCATGTGACACCCCAGTTGCCATGGCAAATATTTGTGTTTCATGGAAAATGTGGGAAGAAAAAAAAAAATCAATGTAAATGGCCAAAACCCAAGACAGACAGGCCTTCAGGCTAGTGTTTGGCCTGCACTGTGATTGTTTCAAATTCAGCTGTTTAACAGGCTGTGCTAAGGCCATGGGCTAATGTGCATAATGGGAACAGGCGGGGGCACCTGTTTTGATTCTCACCATGTTTGAGCTCTCAGGTCCCACCGTTTTATAGACAACAGATCTACAGGTAATACAAACATGACTAGAGTTTAAGCAGTTAGTGGCCTATCTCAAAAAAATGTTTTAAAAACAATGACATTTTCTGAGCGCTAATTATCCCTGCCTTTAATTTCGTCTCTGTTGACTTCACAAAGCTTTCTTTCCCCTACTGCTGGAAGCTGTAATATTTAAAGACTTTCCTGTGGTCCCAAACTAGTACATTTCTGAATTGAGTCTTCAATGGCAAATGTAATTATTCTTATATTCTGTGGGAAGTGTCCTAGCATGGAAATTAAAAGGCTAAATCAAAGAAAGACCGATAGGGCCCAAACAGACTTCGGATCAGTATCCAGCATGAGGCAACGCGGTGCCACACAGAGAAGTCCTTTCTTGACAATTTTTCTCTAAGTGTCCCCTACAAGTGGGACTTGGCATCTGATTATAGTTGTTTTGTAAATATTTACTTTGTGAAACTCTTTCTTCAAAGCCACACAGGGCTCTTGGCAAGCAGAGCACCATTGTCTGGGGTGTGAAAGGGCTCTCTAATTATTAGCTCCTGCCTGCGTGGAACGAGGGAACAGGCTGGCCCAGCGGGGGAAGCTGGGGGAAGTGTGTGGTGGGGGAGACTCTGTGCCTTCTATTTGTTTTGTAGAATTGCCCATGAGAGTCATTTTGATTTAAACTGTGTCTCATTCTTCATTGTAGGGGAAAGGCAAAAGGTCAAGAGGACATCAAGATAGGAAGGTCTGTAATTTGTGTTACTAGTTGAAATTTGGGGTCTGTCACCTGATGTCCCTTCCTTTTGCTGCAAGGCAAAAGTGTGGGAGGCGGGTTTGACAGCTGGAGGTGGTAACAAAAGTTCTTTAGCTCTTCTTTTATAAAAGAAATCAGATCGTGTTTTCAGGAAAAGAACTATGGTTCATTTAAAGTGAAACCCCCCCCTTTTTTGCCCTCTGTTGGAGCTGAATTACTGCTCAGGGTTCAGTCCAAAAGAGTGATTTAGTGTACTCAAAATTGGGCTGAATCTCATTGGTCTTCAACTTTAATAAGATTGTCATCTTTTAAAAGTACACTTAAAATGAAATAAAATGTGAAAAGAACTTGATTTGTCGAGCATATGCTTACATGTGTGCATGGGTGCGTGTGCGCATTCAGACACCCAGGCACCCACGCACACACACTGTATATGTGATGTCATAGGTAGGATGTGGGATTTAGAGTTACGCTGCCTAAAACAAACAAGGCCACAAAAAAGTTGGAGAAACAAAGTAGTTAAAGGCAGGTACATGCCAGCATGGAACATTTCACAGGGCCATGCAGAAACAAGAAAAATTCTGAACTTCAAGCAGGGAAGAGCTGGATTCTCTTCTTACTAACAGAGGAATTTTGAGCGAGTCACTTAAATTCTCTGTGCCTCACTTTTCTCCTCTAACAAATGGGGATAATCCCTACTTTCTCTTGTGGATGCTGTGAAGTTTGAGGGTTTGATGATGTGTGTGGAAGTGCCCTGGAATTATAAAGCACTTGCTATCAGAATGCACTTGTCTTTTTTTAAGAGCCTTTCTCAGTGATCTTTCTAAGAATTTCAGAGGGAGCTTAGTCACCCCTTTGCAAGAAAAAAAGAGTCCATCTTTTGGGTCTCCTGCAGAGCTGTGACTAGACAAGGCTGTACTTACAGCAATGACTGTATACAGTCCTTCTACCTAGACAAATTGTTCCTAGATAAACTAATCAATGCAATTAGATCATTCCTCCAGCTACCCTTGACTTCTTGCTGTGAGGAAATTGTGAGCTTGCTTCTGCACTTTAAAAATAGGATGTGCTTTAAGAACACTAAGGCATTATTCTTCTGGAATATCTGTAACAGCTCATGTTGATGGAGCATGTTCCTAGAGCATGGCACTAGGCACCTCCCATACCCACTCACAGCAATCCCAGAACCTCTGTATTGTCACTGTCCCCAGGCCCACACAGCTGGTAAGGGGGTGTGAAGAATCCAGATGGCAAAGGGAGGCTCCAAATCTGTGCCCTCTCCACATCTGAGGTTCTGAACTCTCCCACATGGGCTAGTTTCCCAAATATTACTACTACTATGGCTACTACTACTAGCAACTAACACGTACTGTGCACTTGCTCTGTTCCTATGCTTTACATGCATTATCTCACTTCACTACTATGAAGTAGGTACTATTGGTATTCCCGTTTTACTACATTCAGCTAGTGACAGAGCTGAAATACAAAGCTGGACCGTGTTACTGCCAAAGCTCCAAAGTATTAAAAAAAATTTAAAGTCTCAATAATTTTGATGAAAGTCATTCTTAAAGATATTCTCTCTCTGCCTCCCTAATGTAATTTAACATTTTCTCTATCCAGTATCATGTATGCAAAGAACCAATTCCTAGGGTCTTTTTTGTTTCTGTCAATGTCAGGACAGGAGGTCGTCACCTCTGCTGTCATGTCTGCTTTTATTGGCTCTGCCTTTAAGAGCCTTCTGTGTCCTAGATCATTAACCAAATAACCAAAACTCAAGAAGCTGAATGGTAAATTCAAGCCAGCCAGTCTCTGCCTAAGGACCCCAGGAATACAATAATAAACTCTAGTAGAGTTTGTACTTATTACAAGAACTTCATTTTCAGAAAATCTAGCTTAAACGTTTGGAGTGGCAAGATTGCCTCTCTGCAAGTAAAGCTTTTCATTTTCTCAAGGCAAGCATGTTAATTATGTGAAGATCCCCCTAATTTTAATTAAAATCTTGATAATAAAAATCTATTTTTATGGGCAAAATAAGCAAACATAAATTTCTTGGACATAAGGGTTCAGATTAAATTCATGAGTGTGCTTTGCTTTTGGGAATGGGGAAGAGGAATGAACTAAAAACGAATATAGAGAGGACTTGAATTATACTGAGTATGTTATTTCTTTTGTTTAAATACATACATAAATAATTTAATATCTTTATAAATTTCATAGTATGTTATAATTATAAATACATAAAATGTAATTAAAAATTTTTAAATATGTATTTTTTTGCCTTCTTTGCTTCAGATATATAATATATCTGTATTATTTAACATTAAGACTTTACAGCACAACATAATTCATCCTCATGGAGAGTCCCTCAGTTTGAAGGTGCTGGACTTCTGTAGCTTGCTTTCTTATGTCTATGAGCCACAGGCAGACATATATATATATACACACATTTGTGTGTGTGTATGTGTATAAATATACAATATATAATATATATGAAGCAAAGAAAAAAGATTTAACATGTGTCCATGGTAGTTTTTTATATCACTGTCTATGCTTTACTGTATTTTCAAAACTTTTTCCAAATTAAAGAAGAAAAAAATAAAAGAAAATCTCATTTCCTAAGTCATACCTCTGCTGTAAAATTTCCTTTGGTACAGAAAGAATAGGTTTGGGTGATAACGTTTTAATATCAATTTGGGGGTCTTGCTTCTCTTACGCATTCTGTTATAGTGTCACTTTCTTTAGCATTTTCCCAGCATGTTCTCTTGATCCTCTAGTTAGAAAACTGATTATTTTACAGGTGAGTCAGCTGAACTATTTTAATCGCGGAACATGTATGACATTGAACATATCTATGCCCCTATCTAGTCTCATTTTCCCTTTCTGTGTAAGGAGGGAATAGACCAGATGGGTGTATTTAGGAGCTTCCATATGCCCTATTATGCTTACCCCAACACCCCCAGGGAAAGCAGGGAAGCAGAAGTTCCCAACAGGTGTAGCTCTAGGCCCTTCACACCCATCCTCTTTTGCCATCAAATTATATTGTTTTTAAACAAAGTGCTCCAGGCTTAAAAATGCATCCTTTAAAAACCATTGGTGATATCCAGCAGCAGTTTTGGCTTTACCATGTTATATCTAGTGACAGAATAAGCCTATTTCTTGAAGAGGGCAGAGTGTTTCCGTGGTAGGCTTTGGACTTCCAGCACAATCAGTCTCCTTTCTTGTGCCCTAGGAGTAAAGAGAGGGCAGGTGGTGCTTTGAAAAGCAACCTGAAGATACAAGATGAGATTCAAAAGGAAGTCTGAGGATATTTTTTTCTCATTTAGACTCACTTTCTCTCACGAAACCTCATTTAATTTCTCATGTTAAAGGAAGAAAAGTGGAGAAAAATCCAAAAACAGAAGAAAAACGGTGGAATCTTTTAAAACCATTTTCCATTTCCTCTAATTCATTAGAAATTACCACCCTCACCTATCCATTTTTGGCATGAAACCTTCAAAGTGAATTAAGATTACATGGTTTTATTTGCAAAACAGTTTTTGCTTGCAGGAAGCAACTAAGAAGAAAAAGATATTTATAAAACTGTCTTTACTTTCTTCATAGTGTCACCTAACTGTATGTACACTTTTATTGCATATGATTAACAATTTTACTTATATACACCAGAGAAAAGGTTATCAGTAAGCCATAAAATAATCTATTTCTTGACTTTATCTCCTTCATTTATCAAATTATGATCTGAACATTCATAGAAAATTTGGAAACTTCAGAAATGAGAAAAAAGAGCCTAAATAGGCAAGAGAAACCACCAGCCTTTGGTATTATTGGAACTCCGGCATAGCCCTTTGTCGGAATCATATATATGTTCAACTGACTCATCTCTTTTCTCCTAACAATTTATCATAAGCCTTTACATATATGATTTAAAACTATAAAATATTTTGTAAAGGCTATATAACATTGTCTTGAAGATATACCCTAATTTTCTTAGCCATTATCCTGTTGTTTGACATTAGATGATAAATAGCAAATTATGAACTATTGTAATTATTAACAAGTAATTAAATCACTTCTAATTTTTCTCTGTTATTAATAAAACTGCCATGAACATCTTTCATATTTGTACATACGTCTTGGTATTTAGGCTACTTCTTAGTGGTAGGATTCCTTGGTCAGAATTCATATTTTCAGATTTTTTATTAGGGCTCCAAAATTCAAGCTATCGGTTTGCAAATAACTTGCATGATCATAAAACAGCTTTGTGCTGTAAATCCAGCCCAAGTGGCTCTCAGGTTAAATTTTGTTATTCATTCATTTATTCATTCATGCCGTCAACGGATCTTTATTGGCCTCGACCATGTACACTAGGCACTGTGAATACAGCAGTGAAAAAAACAACTAAGTCTTTGTCCTCGTGGAACTTATATTCAAGCAAAGGAGGCAGATATTAATATGATGTCAGATAGTGACAAATGCTACGAATTAAAGCAGAATATATAGGTTTAAAGCGGGAGTGTCATGTGGCTTCTGCCAGTATTCTTTAGTGATCTGTGATCAACAGACTTGCTATACACACATTTTCCTCGGGAAAATTGTAATGTCAAGCTTTACTCTGGCGAGAATAGACGTCCTTTTGAGGCTTGCTCTTTTCCCTTTACCCAGAGAGAAAAAGATGATGTGCCTTTGCTCAGGAATCTAGGAAACTGGGCTGTTTTTTATTTCCATCCTGTCAGTTCCTTGTACATATCCCCAGCAGGTTCCACCCATCCATCATAAATGTCCCAAGTGGTCCTTAACTATGTCACGTTCTTTCAGAAAACACAAGAAGGGTAGCAGGAAAGATGAAATCAATGCAGCAGTAAAATGAAATGTGTCTCCAGAAAAGGAAATTTCCCATTTCACTGAAAATATATTCCATCTATTTAAAAAATCTTCCTGATTTTGTTCTGTTTGATCTTCAACTGGAACTTGATCCATTGACTGTGTTTGTCCCATAAAAATGCATCTAGGTATGGGGATTTTTTTCTCCTCAGGAAGTGTTTCAGAGTTCAGAAAGAGTCATTTGAATAGATACCTTTAAAAGCAATTGCAGAAATTATCCCTAGAAAATTGCGGCTCATCCAAGTGACCTTTACACTCAGTTCTCTTCCTTTTTATGTCTCTGCTCAATGAGTTCTCCATTTTTGCCTTTTATCCTCTTTATAAAGGTTAAGGGCTCTGACTTCCACTTCTAACTGACACGGCTTTTGCAGTTTCTAGGTCCTGTGAACTGAGAACTGTTTGGTTGATTTAAAAACCCTAAACTGCTCAGAATATCACTCTTTGGGGTCCTTTCTCCATGACGGCCTTTAAACATTGTTGGAATAGGCAGCTGTTCCTCTCCTGTGGTCTGTCAGTTGCTAGAAAGAGCTTCCTATCTAAAAATTAGGAAGAAATTAGAAAAGGAAAAAAAAAGTCCCTGAGCCTCTTTCCTGGTACGTGAAGTGATGCCATGGGAGGTGTGGCCTCTGGTTTGATGGCTTTACCAGTTCCAGGAGTTTGTTAAATGGCAGATACTGCTGGAGGGGTCACACTTTAAGTCAGAGAGACACGGGGTGTCAAAAGGGAAAGACCCTGAGTGACCTCCTAGTGGAAACTGAAACCCCACGAGGGAAGGGATTTCCCAAGGCCACATAGGAAGGTGGTAACAGTTAGATCCCAGGTCTTCCCATTTCAAACCCATCACTTTCTCACCATGCTATATAGTTCATTAGTATGTGTATATGGGTTAGTTTAACAGATTGCTTTCCAAATAAGAAAGAAACAGCAGATCAAAGCCAGATTGGCTCTGAGGTAAGAGATGGTAAAAGGAAGGTCGAGCAGGCGAGCACAGCTTGGTAAGGGACATACGGGAAGTTCTGCACAGTTAGGGCCATGAGCATTGGTAGTATGGAGAATGGCAACTAGCTGTGCGATCTTGGACAAGTCACTTAACCTCTCTGAGTCTCGATTTCCTCATCTATGATAATAACCAATGGACCAGAGGTACCATGAAATGTTCTTTACACATATTGTGATCATCACAGCAACTCTACAGGGTTATCTCATTTTTATAGATGAGAAACATTCAGGTTTAGAGAAGATGTTGTCTTTGTCAGCTTAGGCGGCCATAACAAAATACCCTCGACTGGGTGGCTTAAGCAACAAACATTTATTTCTCATGGTTCTGGAGCCTGCAGGTATGACATCAGGTTGCCAGGATAGTTAGGTTCTGGTGAGGGGCATTTTCCTGGTTTGCAAATGGCTACTTTCTTGCTGTGTCTTCACATGGTAGAGAAGTCATCTCTCTTGTGTCTCTTCTTACAAGGGCACTAATCTCATCATGATGGCTCCATCCTCATGACCTAATTACTTCTCAAAGGCCCCACCTCCAAATACTATCACGATGGGGACTAAGGATTCTGTATATGAATGCTGTGGAGACATACAGATGGAAATTTGCCCAAGAGTACATTGTACATAGTGGCAGAGCTTGGACTTGAATCCAGGTTAGTCAGACTTCAGGACCAAGGCTCACTTCCCTGAACCCATAATAGCCTATTGAGTAAAAAAGGCAAGTCCAGTGATCGTCAAGATCCCTCAAGCTCTAAAATTCAGGGCTGCAGTTATGCAGAATCCCTGAACCTGATAAGGTCAGCTACTCTCTCTGAATAGTTTATATCTTTCAAACAGTTCTAGCAAGCTGAGGCCCTGATGTCTATTCTGTACAAAGCTTAACACATTGCAGACACTTAACAAACATTAAAGAACAGGCCAAATGGCATCCCTAGTCTCGAGGGAATAATTAAGATTCCATCTCTGAGGGGCATTTCACCCATACTCTGAATCTAAGCTCTCACTTAGAGCCATAATGGCAGGAAGAACTTTTTCTCACAATGGAATACTAATTACTAATGGGTTTGTTTGAACATTTGAGAAACTAAACATCAGCTTATAGATTCAAAAGTAATGTATATTCTTCTAAAAAACAAATGATTCTCTGAAGATGACATCCATGTTGGATCATCCAGTACTTGACCATTTACCACCAGGAGATCTTGATTATAGCTGATTTAGGGAACCTCAGCTACATCCACATGCTGTCCACATGTATGAAAAGAATATTTTTCATAAAGACTTTCATCTCAGAAACACGTCTTTTTTTCTGAAGTTTGTGTTTGTGGCAGTTTATTTCTAAACTTTAGAAGGTAATACTGGGCTTATCTTTTCTGCTTCGCATCTGTGGCTTACTAACATATGTAAACATCATGCTGCTTTCCTGTTTTTTGTTTTAGACTTGGAATTTTCCTTAAATAACTGCTCCAGGAACTTTCAAAGTTACCTAATTAGTGATTACACTTTGCAAATGAAGAAGAGCATTTCCCACCTAGTTGAGTCGGCTTAGTTAGAGCAGGATGCTAATAATTAGGCCGTGGCCACAGCCTAGGCTCTGTGTGGGCCCAATCAGTAGTGAGTTCAGGCATCTTCCAAAGGTGTGGCCTAGGAAGGACTAGGTAAGAATGGAGATGGCGTAACACAATGCTGCTATCCTCAATAGAAGGAACAATGTGGCTGTTAAGTCAGTAGCATTTCATGGGGAGTACAGCACATCTTTAAAAAGAAAGGAGGGAGGGAGGAAGGACAGAGAAAGGCAAGAAGGAAAGGAAGGGAGGGAAGAAGGAAAGGAAGGAAGGAAGGAAGGAATATAACAGTAGACAAGTTCATGGAGATAAATAGGAAAGGAAGAGTAACAGGAGGAACCAGACCCTGAAGCATGGCCTGACCTTTAATCAGGGCTCTTATTCCTAGCAGGCTCCGAAGCAGCTTTGTCTTTTACCTGCTCAATGGATCTCACAATGCTGATGCACTGCTTTAATTTGGGAAGCCTTTCTCTTGAGAGACATGTCTTTTCTTGCTCTAAGTCTGAAGTGCTCCCAAGTGTGGCATTCTCCATGACAGATGTACTACAGTTATGCTTTAGCTGACTCCAAACCCATAGCTTCCCCGTGCCTGAGCGGTCTGTTTGATGTCCTCGAGGGTGTTTCCTTTGAGAGCAGGTCTTTGCTGGAATATCATCCAGCAAGGTAGGGAGGTGTAATCCCTTTGTTCTAAAACAGCCGCTGTGAGATTCTGTGCCCCTACTCCCATCCCAGGGCTAGTCTTTCAAAAGGTCTTAAATGCATTTGCTGATCTAGGTAAATACTTTCAGACCTATCCCATGAGCGGGCACTTTCTGAGAGAGATGTAAGAGTCGTCTCTTTTCAAAAACTTCTCCCAGGCTTGCTGCATTTTCATCAATGTTCCCAATTCCACAGGACTCTCTGTAAAGATAAGGAATTTCAAAAATATTTTAGTATTTCCAAGGAGACCACATTCTCTGGCAAACCCCCTATTATAACTCTGCTTTTTATGAGTCTCAGGGTCTTGCTGACAGCATCAAACATGACTGGCAGGACTAGTCAGATCCATACGTGTCCATCTGTTGTTATTTTCTGTGTCTGTTATTCTCACGGAGGAAGCACTGTCATTCTTCTCTGAGTTCTAACCTTGCTGCCATCACAACCCAGTCTTGAAGGAAGGCATAAATGTAGCCACAGGCCGTTTCTGTTGGAACATGTGCGCCTTGTCTTCCACCAGGAGCTGCAGCTCCTCCTACCCGCAGTGATGTCTGCTAAAGGAAGCATGACCTCTCTAACTCTCTCTTCCCATCCAAGAAGAAATGTGTTTCCCTTTACCAAATAGTTTGCACTCTTGGTGCCCTGATTCGATCAGAAAGGTCTGGAGTCTTGGTGAGAAAGCTTTTTCCATCCTATGCCCACAACGACTCCTAAGTTAAAAGTATACACAAAAGTTCTGTTTAAGTCTGCTTCTAAAGTTCAAGGAAATTCCCATTTCGGACTTTACACGTGTTCTTCAGCATTTTTCCTTTGAGATGACAGTCTAATTATTCCACTGCCTGGAGCCCAAGAAAAGAAAAAGAATTTGGAGGGTTTTCCCCTTTTATTTGCTTATTTTGCTTTTTTGTAAATACATCTCCTGGCTTGTTTTTTCTTGAATAACTTTCTGCCTTGAATTTGTGAATTCAAATCAATTTTCATTTGTTTAGCAAAGACAAAACATGACCAGTCTACCCATACTCAACACAGCGCTGTGTTGTAATAGTTCCTGATAAATAACTGGGCCTTTTTTTCCTTTGAGTTCTGTGAAAACTCTTTAAAATGCAGAAAGCAGTATAATCCTACAACTTGATAAAAATGGGTTTATACATCTGAAAACAGTGACATATTGAAGACAATCTGTTCCTTAAATCCTTCAGCAAGAAACAGTCAGCACCATGAGCTGATTCATAGCTGGCCTACCTAGGAAGAGGCACGGCCTGACACATCTAGGCTCCTTCACCCACCAGGTCATCAAGAACACTTAGATCATGCACAGAGTGTCTATTTTCCTGGGGCAGTAGGATTCAGTACTGAAATGTAATGGTTTCACAGTGGACATAGACACAATAAAATTTCCTTCTCTTTTTTCTTTTTTCTTTAGAGGGGGTGGTGCATGACATACATTGCTGTTGTCATACAAACCCCTTCTAATTTTATTTTTAAATTGCATTCATTCAATTTTTTTATACAGAAAAGTATAAAGAAGAAAAAAAGACTGCCCATAATCCCATTCTCAGAGAACCCTCTTGACACTTAAAACTAAATGTCGTATGTTTTTGTGACTTAAAAATTCAATTAGTATAGATAGTAACAAAATGAAAAACAAATGCTTCCTTGGTTTTATTTGTTATGAAATTTCAGATTCTATCTACCTGGGGACAGCTCCAGCTATGTCCCTAAGAAGACACCAGATTTAAGAATAAAGGAACACATGTCAAGAGAAATCTAAAAATGGCAAGGGTGCTAACAATACAACATAATGCTCCATGTAAAAATCACTCCTGGATATTAAGAGAAGACAGCAGAAGAACTCTAAAATGCTAAAAAGTGATGACCTGTTAGAAAGTCAGAATAGACAGGGCCGCTTTGAGGAGCATATTTAAAGTTATCATGAAGACTGCAAAGAAAGGTTTCACCCTGATTTTCAGGATTGGTGAATAACTTTTTGAGTAAGAAAGCAGTGACATGCTTCCATCCATGCGTGTGTAAAAAATAACTCAGGGGTAACGGGGTCAGCTCACCATATCAAAGTGAACTAAATGCATAACTTTCATATGATCAGTTTCCTTGAGCAATTTTATAACGTCTTCAAAAAAAAATAATAGCTTTGAGTGACTTCTAAGATATTCCTCTGGTAATATGTTTCATGATATATACTCGCCAAACTTTTGTATAACAACATGTATGTATTAATAAGTCAAAACTAGGATCCCTGTCTTCCCAGCACTGTGTAATAAATGATAATGTGATAAGTGTATCTTGACCACTCATTTAGAGCACAGTTACATTTCATCTCTGACCATATTTTCCTTCCACAGGCCGTGAAAGGCATAACACCTTCTAGAGCTCAGAAATCACCATGGGATTATGACTTTTTAATTTATAATGGTGTCATAAACAAGACAGCCCCAAACTTCTTAGCATTCAAGGAACATTTTAGTTCATCCTGGGGAAGTATTTTTTCTCTCTTGGAACACATCGAGAGGCTTCTCAGGGACTATGCAATACCAGAAGTCAAAATAAAAGGGAACAGTTTGGTAACCCTCCTTCCAGAGTTTGAGCTGAAGAATAAACTTACCAGATACGACCTTCTCTCAGTGTTAGAGAACCCACTTCATATCCAAATGATGTTGAATCTTCCGGGGCAAAAGTACAAGGGCCAAGATGGAAAGGCAGAGGCTGCCAGAAAGATCCAGGCCACGTGGAAATGCTACAAAACAAGGAAGCTCTTCCTTGCTCATCACCAGCGGAAGTGGGCGTCAGGTGTGATTGCCCTTGTGTGCTTACATTGCCATAAGACCCGACTGAAGAAGATCCTGACGGAATCACGTGAAAGACACTTGGAGAATTTCCGTATTCGAGCCAAGGTATACAATGCTGCCAGCTGTTAAGGCAGACCTCTTTTTCTAAACATTTCTTGCATGAGCAGTTGCAATAAGTTGTCTCTTTATCTTGCCGTTCTCTCTCCAACCACCTCCCCTTCAGCCTCCCCCACCTTTCACTCCCCTCAGTGTATGACGCACAAACCCTACATCCGCTTGTACATCATATTTTAGCCCCTCATCAGGAATCTGGCCTATGTGCTGCAAAATCTATGGCAATTTTTCTGTAGGAAAAAAGCCCCTTCACTTTGACTGTGGTAGTTCTGTCAGAAAATCAATGTTTTAACTGCACTACCTTTTCTCCCTATATATACCTTCTGGCACTTTAATTTGCTAGGAAAAAAAAATCCTCTTGTCTACATTGCTGTCACCACTTTGTCAGAAAGTATTTAAGTTTGCAGACAGCCTTTTAATTAGTGCTCACAATTTCATTTATGTTTGCTTTCTCTTTTTTTCATTCATATTCTGTTAATTAAGTGAGCTGCCTCTAATCTTCCCCTGCCAGTAGCATCATGTAGCCACCTAATTAAATTAATTGGGGAAGATGTTTTAAGTATGTAATTAAATCAATTAATATAATTTATGCCTTAACTGTACAGTGGAAAAACAGCTGAAGTTTGACTAGATGAATCCACTACAGCTTCCTGTCACTGATCAATGCTCTTCTTGATTTTTAGCATCTGGCAGCCAACTGGAATCGCATCAGGACCTCCAGGAGGACTATTATCCATATCCCATCATTAGGTATAACACTTTTGCCTGCAAATCTATCAGCAACCTCTATTACCCACCACATTATGGCTCCTTGATTGAGTTCAAGGAAGGCCCCTTGTTTTATTCAAATTGGTCTCGGCAGGAAAATGTTCTCGACATGATGAGAGTAATAACACAGGGCCCTCGCTCGAAACGGCGTTTAATTTGGGGATTAAGCAAATAAAGTCATTATGTGGGGGCTGCTATTCAGTAGAGAGGTGATTTGCTGTAATTCGCTTTCATCTGTATGAAATGAACTAAAAAGTTGTATTTTTCCCCCTGAAATAACAGATAATGTTTTCGATCTCCTTTAATGATAGAAGAACACAGGCTTGCGAGCGTTGTTGCTGTTACGCCAATAAGCCAGGATATTGCTTGTACACTGTTTTTAATCAAATGTGCAGTCAAAATGATAAGCTACATTCTCTGAAATTATTTAGTTCTAATTACGAGCAGATGGGATGCTTTATTTGCACCTAGGGCGCCTGAGCAAAAGGAAATGCTGTGTGAACAAGAATAATTAAGAAGTTGAATAGTGTTTTTTGCGCTTAAATAATCTGCAGTTTCATGTTAATTAGCACTAATGTAATTATTTAATTACATTTATGAATTGGGGAACTTAAAAGCTGTTGTCTGCAACACAGTGGTAAAGTAGGTATGCCAAAATGACATTGGGAATTTCAGAAATCTGCTTTGGAAGTTCTTTTAAAACATGAGCTGCTGTCAAAATGTTTGGGATTTGTTTGCTTGCTTTTGTTTTGTTTTGCTTTTTATCTACTTAGTGTGTTAAATTTCCTTGGTGAAACCAAATTTCCCAAACTGACTTGGTAGAATTTTGACAAACAGCAAAACTCACTGAATCTTCATATTGCATATTAGCTCTTTGTTAAGACCTTTTAAGAAGAGCAATGCATTAAGTAATGTGTTGTAATAGAATTTTGGATTGCAGTTTATTTGTGCTACAGTTTATGTGTTTGCATACTTACGTGTAGTGTAGAACATAACACTTTTAAACAGTAATACGAAAAGCAAAAAGAAAAAATGAAAATCATTATATAAATACCAGTTAGATTGCATTTTAAATTAGTAAAATATTAGTGGTAATTAAGTAATGCAAACTTTCCTAAATTCTAGAGTACTTATATCTAAGTATTTATAGAAAAGTTGAGAAAATACTTTAGTTGTACAGAGCCTTTTCATTTTGGTCTTTTTTTATGGCTCACAGAAGAAATTAGTTCCTTCTTAGGATGTAAGTGAGGAAATACCGAGCTGGATTTCACTCTAAGTAAGGCTTTTGTTTTGGTGGGACTACTTTTGCACACAAAATTAGTTCACACACAGAAATTGCACTTGTAATTGATTGCAACCAGAGAGGCTAATTGCAGACCCAATTAACTGATTCCAGTCCTTAGAATAAGGTACCTTTTGCTTCTGCAACTAATTGTGGATCTGGCCTCATATCGGGGGAAATTTCGTTTTGCCTTCTTTATTTTATTCAAAACTGGAAATAGAAACAAGACCCATACTTTGCAGTGTTAACAAACGCAAACGTATTGTAGACAAAATTTCCACAAACTCCTTCCCTCTTATAACCCCTATCTCAGACCCTTCAAAACCCCATATAGTCAGCCCTACAGAGAAGTCTGATAGAAAGGAGCCTCCCAAGAGGTAAAATTTTGAAAGTAATGGTTAGTAATCTAAACTGGGTAATAAAAAATAACTTGAAATAAAAATGCCTTAAAATTCCAAAAGAGCTTGCTGAATATAAATTAAGTAGAAAAATAACCAGGCCAGACACTAGAATTAGTAAGCAATATTTTAAATGTTATATTAAAACTAGTTTTCTTCTATATTACACATACTCAGTTTAAATAAATACCTAATAAATCTGAAAGTCTTCCCTATTGCAGTGATTTTTGTTTGTTAACAACACAATAACCCATTGTTTTAAACTGAAGTATCATTGATATACAATCTTATGTTGGTTTCAAATGTACAACACAGTGGTTCAATAGTTACCCATATAATTAAGTCCTCACCCCGTCTAGTGTGGTTAATATCTATCATTGTAAAAAGCTGTTACAGAATCCACAATAACCCATTTTAAAGAAAATATTGCTAATCATTTATTTTCTAAGAGATACGAATAAGCTCAGATATTTTTCTCAGCTGAGCATTTAAAAAGCCCAATTACACATTTTCACAAGAGAATAATACTTGTACTTTGAAATAGTATTTGTTTCTACAATCTGTGCTTTAGATTTTATAAAATGATTTGTGGACATTAAATTAAGTTTAAGTAACATTGACCTATCATCTCGTACCTATTCTATAGACAACATTCTCAAAACACACCTTTCTTTAAAAAAATGATTATGGTACCTGTGTGTGTTTGTGTGTGTGTGTGTGTGTGTGTGTGTGTGTGTATGTGTGTGTAATACCTGAAGACAATTTCAGCTACTCACAATGTGGCTGTTTTGTCTCCTGCACTTTTCCCTACACAACTCAAGAAAAAAGAAATGGATGAAAGTGAAGCCAATTTTTTCTTTAAATGTGTGCATGTCCAAATGTATTCAATATAGTAATCTTGCTTCCAGAGTTGAGGGGAATTCATAATCAAAATCAGCTGATAGGTATGTAAAGTTCAGGTAGGCATTTAATACAAGTTGAAGTCTTAACCTCTTTTTCTCTTTCCATAAAGAATTTGGGATCAATTCTGGTATAGAGTTAGCCCTAGAAATAACTGCACTGTGCCACTAGCTAACTGGGGATGCACTAACTTGTCTGAATCCTAAAAATGAAAGATTAGTAGCTGATAACTGCATAATAACTGCGTAATATATTGCAGTTGAAGGCATTTATATGGTTTTGCACACACAGGAATAATTGAATCTTCCAAACCCACGGCCACAGAAATTTTTGACCACAAAATATTTATCACGTATTTTTAAATCTAGGGCTTGGTAAAATGAACATTGAGACATTTACACAATGCAGAGTAACCTCTTTGAAAAGAGTTCTAAAATCTGATTGACTGTTACATATTTTTGGTAGCATTTCTAGATGCAACAAAAAGTTTTAACTAGTCAGCTAACAGGAAAGGTGGGATCTATTGATTAATTGTCCAAAGAAACTGATCAGCCTTGTAATTTTGTAAGATGATAAACTCATCCTTTCCAGAGTATATAGGCTGATCTCTTAATCAGATATTGCATATTTTTATCATTTTTATTAATGTAATATAATTATAACAAAATAAACTACTATGGTTCATAGCAAGAATAGAATACTAGGTTCTATTTTAAACAAAATCTATCAGTTAAATAAGAAAGAACTGCAACAAAGAATCCTAATTCCTCTAAAAAAAAATCAAAGACCTAAATAAAACGTGCAAACTGATTCTGCCTTCAGTTTCTTTGGCCAAGTTATTTTCTCCATTTGTAATTTAACCCCTGTGCTTCTTTATTACAGTGCATCATTTTAGTGCTACACTTAAACTCAGTGGCATTTTAAAATATAGTGACATTAAATGAGATATGCCAAGTACAGGGCTCTTATGCTCCAAGCAGGTGTATAAGGTACTGCCAGCCAATTAAACCCCCGGTGATGCGTTTCCTCTCTCACTTCTCTTCCACCTTGAAGATAAAAATAGGAAACCTACTGAGGTGAGATTTTTCTCTCTTCTCTATGTAATCTTTTATTTCCTTGCCAACTGATTTAATGGTTAAAAGAAATGTATATAGTTCTGCTTCCCCCTGCCCAACCCCTGTTCCACCCCCGCCCCCCGTGCATTATTTTAGCAAATTATCCTTAGTCGTCTCCAAGATACTCCTTTCTGTAAAATTGTAGATCCTGTTATTGTAAGGTTCATGAAAAACAGCATTTTTCTGCTGCTCTGTACTGTCACAAAAGCCTAAAAGATTAAAAAAAAAAACCTTACTTTTCTGTACAACTGACCATACCGCAAATGCTCATGAGACAGTTGCTTCCTCACTCCACTCTCTTCCACCAGAAGTTAAGAACTTGTGGTCTCCTCCATTTGTGAACAGGGGCAGGGCAGGCTAGGACCACAGCCAAGAGTGTTATATTGGAAATCACATTTCTGCTGCGCCTCCAAGCACATCAGCACCTTTCTGTTTTCTCACTGCTGAGTTGACAATTCAAAGACGTGATAGACTCTGTTCCTTCCCCCTCAGGGATAGGAAATAAGGACTTTCAATCAAATCCTCAGTTTTCAACATGTATTTTGGCAAGTAGTTATGGAATCCACAGGTTAGCAGTGGGGTTGCCACACTAGATCCTTGAAACAAATGCACTGCCAAAGGCTCTCAGACAGCCGTTCCCAGAAATAATCTAGCTTTTTGGGGACCAGGGACAAAGTACAGTTAAATTTTCAAATTTCTTCCTAGCTCAAATTAAAATGAAAATGTATTTGTATTCATCCATGTTGTCTTCATCCAAGTAATCCATATCAACCCTCATTTACTGGTTAGACCATAGTTGGCCCTATGATACTATCATATTGAACTACCAGTACGTACCATGAGATACCAAAATGGCATTGAACAGGGTATCAAATGACACCAGCTCATGAGCTTTTCATGAAATGAATTAATACTAAGATATGCTCTAAAAAGAGTCTTGACAAATACTAAGATAAAATCTTTGCCCTGTCCTTTATTCTCATTAAAAAAAAAGTGTTAAAGTGTTTGTTCAGTAGTTCTCAAACTTATACTTGTAACAACCATCAAGGCCCCAGACAAGTGTTGGTTTATGTGGGTCCTATCTGTCAATATTTACCATGTTAGAAACTAAAACTGAGAAACTTGTAAAATATTTAATTAATTCAAAAAATAGCAATAATAAACCCATTACCAAAGCTAACCTAAAAGCCATATTTTTATTTAAAAAAACTTATTTTTCTAAAACAAAAAAAAATTAGTGAAAAGAGTGGCATCGGTTAGCAAGTTTGCAAATCTCTTAATAGAATATAATTGGATTCTCATATCTATTAGTGCATCCAGTCTGTTGCAAAATTTTGTTTTGGTTGAAATACATGAATAACATCTGGCCCTACACGGTTAAGTATTTGGAAAAGAGAAGAATACTTTATATATTTTATAGTCTTTTCAGAAAATTGTATATATTCTCCTTTGACTTTATACCAAAATTCAGCAGTGCTAATTTCTGTGTTTGTTACAGTGTGGAATCTGAAATCATATCAATAAACTTCCTGTCCTTTGTGAGAAGTTAAGACTGAAAAAGGCAAAGATCATCTTAGTATTATTTTGAAAAGAGTTTTGACCTTCCAGACCCCTTAGGAGGGGCTGTGGCCCCCAGACGGTGCTCTGAGAACCACTGGCTTGGCTGCACACAGCGCTGTGTCAGCCACTGGCAAGTCTGAACAACAGGAAGACCTCCCCTGTTGAAGGGAAGGCCTTTGGAAGGAACCACACAGAATCCATTTGGCCAATTTGGTTTGAGAATGTTCTCAAAACTCACCAAGGATTTGAGTGCCTCCTGCGTTTTCTGTGTCCTCATCATAAGATCCCCTAATCTCTCTCAGTAGCCCCCAAAACACAACTCTCAGTTTTATTTTCATCAATCTGGCACTGGATAAACTGTATAAATGACCCAGATAAACCTCTCTCTTGCTATAACCTTATCTGTTATCTCAGTATCCTGTGTATTCACATTTGTACAAGTAATTAAAACCTGACAACCAGAATGTCTTTCTAGATCACATTTCTCTAGACAACTGCGATATGCTGATGTGTAATCATCTGTGAAGTATGTCACATGTTCTCCTAAATGTTTACTATTATTTAGAGTACCAAGGTTGTAGGCTAATAGCTAACTTTTTTATACATTGGAGCAACTCAAGATTATATCTATAATAATGTGACTCTTTTTTTTTAAATATAATTTATTTTATTATAATTAATTTACAATTACATGTGCAATATTACGATTATTAAACTACCCCTTCATCAGGTCCCCCCCACCAACCCCATTACAGTCACTGTCCATCAGCGTAGTGAGATGCTATAGAATCACTACTTGTCTTCTCTGAGTTGTACTGCCCTCCCCGTGCCCCCCCAACATTACATCTGCTAATCGTAATGCCCCTTTTTCCCTCTTATCCCTCCCTTCCCGCCCATTTTCCCCAGTCCCTTTCCCTTTGGTAACTATTAGTCCGTTCTTGGGTTCTGTGAGTCTGCTGCTGTTTTGTTCCTTCAGTTTTTTTCTTTGTTCTTATACTCCACATATGAGTGAAATCATTTGATACTTGTCTTTTTCGGCTTGGCTTATTTCACTGAGCATAATACCCTCTAGCTCCATCCATGTTGTTGCAAATGGTAGGATTTGTTTTCTTCTTATGGCTGAATAATATTCCATTGTGTATATGTACCACCTCTTCTTTATCCATTCATCTACTGATGGACACTTAGGTTGCTTCCATTTCTTGGCTATTGTAAATAGTGCTGCAATAAACATAGGGGTGCATCTGTCCTTTTCAAATTGGGCTGCTGCATTCTTAGGGTAAATTCCTAGGAGTGGAATTCCTGGGTCAAATGGTATTTCTATTTTGAGTTTTTTGAGGAACCTCCATACTGCTTTCCACAATGGTTGAACTAATTTGCAGTCCCACCAGCAGTGTAGGAGGGTTCCCTTTTCTCCACATCCTCGCCAACATTTGTTGTTGTTTGTGTTTTGGATGTTGGCCATCCTCACTGGTGTGAGGTGATATCTCATTGTGGTTTTAATCTGCATTTCTCTGATGATTAGCGATGTGGAGCATCTTTTCATGTGCCTGTTGGCCATCTGAATTTCTTCTTTGGAGAAGTGTCTATTCATGTCCTCTGCCCATTTCTTAATTGGATTATTTGCTTTCTGTTTGTTAAGGTGCATGAGTTCTTTATATATTTTGGATGTCAACCCTTTATCAGATACGTTTTTTATGAATATATTCTCCCATACTGTAGGATGTCTTTTTGTTCTACTAATGGTGTCCTTTGCTGTACAGAAGCTTTTCAGCTTGATATAGTCCCACTTGTTCATTTTTGCTTTTGTTTCCCTTGCCCGGGGAGATATGTTCATGAAGAAGTGGCTCATGTTTATGTCCAAGAGATTTTTGCCTATGTTTTTTTCTAAGAGTTTTATGGTTTCATGACTTACATTCAGGTCTTTGATCCACCTTGAGTTTACCTTTGTGTATGGGGCTAGACAGTAGTCCAGTTTCATTCTCTTACATGTAGCTGTCCAGTTTTTCCAACACCAGCTGCTGAAGAGGCTGTCATCTCCCCATTGTATATCCAAGGCACTTTTATCAAATATTAATTGACTGTATATGTTTGGGTTAATGTTTGGATTTTCTATTCTGTTCCACTGGTCTGTGGGTCTGTTTTTGTGCCAATACCAAATTGTCTTGATTACTGTGGCTTTGTAGTAGAGCTTGAAGTCAGGGAGTGTAATTCCCCCTGTTTTATTCCTCCTTCTCAGGATTGCTTTGGCTATTCGGGGTCTTTTGTGGTTCCATATGAATTTTGAATTATTTGTTCCAGTTCATTGAAGAAAGCTGTTGGTAGTTTGATAGGGATTGCATTGAATCTGTAGATTGCTTTAGGTAGTATAGCCATTTTGACAATATTTATTCTTCCTAGCCAAGAGCATGGGATGCATTTCCATTTGTTAGTGTCCTCTTTAATTTCTCTTAGGAGTGTCTTGTAGTTTTCAGAGTACAGGTCTTTCACTTCCTTCGTTAGGTTTATTCCTAGGTATTTTATTCTTTTTGATGCAATTGTGAATGGAATTGTTTTTCTGATTTCTCTTCCTTCTTTAAATAGGCCTGGATTGCAATATACTTTCCTCTTAGAACTGCCTTTGCTGCGTCCCACAGAGGTTGTGGCTTTGTGTTGTTGTTGTCATTAGTCTCCATATATTCTTTGATTTCTGTTTTGATTTGGTCGTTAACCCATTGATTAATTAGGAGAGTGTTGTGAAGTCTCCATGTATTTGTGAGCCTTTTTGATTTCTTTCTAAAATTTATTTCTAGTTTTATACCTTGGTGATCTGAGAAGTTGGTTGGTAGGATTTCAATATTTTTGAAATTACTGAGGTTCTTTTTGTGGCCTAGTATGTGGTCTATTCTGGAAAATGTTCCATGTGCACTTGAGAAGAATGTGTATCCTGTTGCTTTTGGGTGTAGAGTTCTGTAGATGTCTGTTAGGTCCATCTGTTCTAGTGTGTTGTTCAGTGCCTCTGTGTCTTTACTTATTTTCTGTCTGGTTGATCTGTCCTCTGGAGTGAGTGGTGTGTTGAAGTCTCCTAAGATGAATGCATTGCTGTCTATTTCCTCCTTTAATTCTGTTAGTATTTGTCTCACATATGCTGGCGCTCCTGTGTTGGGTGCATATATATTTATAATGGTTATATCTTCTTGTTGGACTGACCCCTTTATCATTATGTAATGTCCTTCTTTATCTTTTGCTACTTTCTTCATTTTGAAGTCTATTTTGTCTGATACAAGTACTGCAACACCTGCTTTTTTCTCTTTGTTGTTTGCATGAAATATCTTTTTCCATCCCTTCACTTTTAGTCTGTGTATATCTTTGGATTTGAGGTGAGTTTCTTGTAGGCAGCATATAGATGGGTCTTGCTTTTTTATCCATTCTGTTACTCTGTGTCTTTTGATTGGTGCATTCAGTCCATTTACATTTAGGGTGATTATTGATAGGTATGTACTTATTGCCATTGCTGGCTTTAGATTCATGGTTACCAAGGGTTCAAGGGTTGCTTCTTTACTATCTAACAATCTAACTTAACTTTCTTGTTAAGTTATTGTAAACACAGTCTGATGTTTCTTTCTTTCTCTCCCTTCTTATTCCTCCTCCTCCATTCTTTCTATAATAGGTGTTTTATTCTTTGCCTTTAGTTAGTATTTGGATGGTCTGCTTTCTTTGCTATGATTTTATTTTCTCTGGTGACATCTTTTAGCCTTAGGTGTGCTTCCATCTAGAGCAGTCCATTTAAGATATCCTGTAGTGGTGGTTTATGAGAGGCAAACTCTCTTAACTTTCGTTTATCTGGAAATTGTTTAATCCCTCCATCATATTTAAATGATAATCGTGCTGGATACAATATTCTTGGTTCGAGGCCCTTCTGTTTCATAACGTTAAATATATCATGCCATTCTCTTCTGGCCTGTAAGGTTTCTGTTGAGAAGTCTGATGATAGTCTGATGGGTTTTCCTTTGTAGGTGATCTTTTTTCTCTCTCTAGCTGCCTTTAATACCCTGTCTTTATCTTTGATCTTTGCCATCTTAATTATTATGTGTCTTGGTGTTGTCTTCCTTGGGTCCCTTGTGTTGGGAGATCTATGAGCTTCGGTGGACTGCGAGACTACTTCCTTCCCCAGCGAGGGAAAGTTTTCAGCAATTATTTCTTCAAAGACACTTTCTATCCCTTTTTCTCTCTCTTCTTCCTCTGGTACTCCTATAATGCGAATATTGTTCCGTTTGGATTGGTCACACAGTTCTCTTAATATTCTTTCATTCCTAGAAATCCTTTTATCTCTCTCTGCCTCAGCTGCTCTGTACTCCTGTTCTCTGTTTTCTATTCCATTAACGGTCTCTTGCATCTCGTCCATTCTGCTGTTAAGCCCGTCGATCGCCTGTCTGATTTCTGTATTGTCTTTCCTCAGTTCCCTCACTTCCTCCCTCAGCTCTTGCACATTTCTCTGTAGGTCCATCAGCATAGTTATGACTTTTATTCTGAATTCTTTTTCAGGGAGGCTGTGCATTTCCATCCCTTCAGACTCCCTCTCTGGGGTTGTCTGGTTGATTTTGGTCTGAACCATATTCCTCTGTCTTTTCATGGCTGTATAATTTGGTCACTGATAGTTGCCACGTATGTCAGCTGGGCTCTTTAAGACTTTAAAAAGAGAAGAAAAAAAAAGAAAAAAAAAAAAAAAGAAAAAAAGAAAAAAGAAAGAAAAAAAAAAGAAGAAAAGAAAGAAAAGAAAAAACAAAAAAAAACAAAAAACAAAACAAAACAAAAAAAACAAAAAAATGCCCACCGGACGTAGATTCTGTGGGAATGCTCTAGGTGGCGCTATTGCCCCACTATTCCACAGCTGTGACTGTGCCGCTCCGCAGGGCCCTTTATCGCTCTGGCAGGGGTGGGAACGAATAGGAGGCTGTTGATCTCAGTGAGAAGTGTTAAGTATGGCTACGCTTCCTCAGTCGCCAGCTAAGGCGTCTGAAACTCCCCAGGACTCCCAGCCTGCTGGGCTGAGTGTGCTGGGGTGATCCGGCTCCTCCGCTGGGCTCCTGTCTCTTTAAGACCGCTGAAGAAAGCGCACTTTTTTTTTTCCTTCCCGGGAGCCGGCTGCAAGCACCCTGGCGCATTCCCTGCTCAGATCCTGCCCCTCTGTCTCTCCAATCTCCGCTGCACTGCGCAATGTGGGTCAGCGCTCCCCGCGCGGATCCCCGGGGCTGGCTACTTCGCTGGGTGTGCTTCCACTCCCTCCGGCTGTGAATCCTCTCCTCCCGCCGGTGCGCTGGGGTGGGGGAGGGCTCGGGTTCCGCCGGGTCGCGGCTCCGTATCTTACCCGCCTCTTGGGGTGCCGAGTGCTCTCAGGTGTAGCTGCACGCTGTGCGCTTTCCTGTGTATTCTCGTCTCTCTTTTAGGAATAGATGTATTTTCTGTGTTTTCGTAGATAAATATAGTGTTGGGAGGAGATTTCTGCCGCCCTGCTCACACCGCCATCTTCCCGGAAGTCCAATAATAATGTGACTCTTTCTTAGCTTGCATCCGGGATGCTTTCTTGAGTGGAAGAGAAAGGGATAGAGTTACTGCTATTGCTATTGTAACCCTGTGTATCCCCCTAAGAGTGTGTGATGCATTTGAATATCATGTGTTGCGAGAATGGGAAAAAGGTTGCGAACTGGTGCTCCAGTCCGTCGAACTGAGGAATGGATGACTATCACCTCAGGCCACGGTGACCAAGGAATGGCAACTACTTGGTAAATGGAAGTCTTTTGTGAACCCTTTCTGTGTCTTAGGTACCATTATAAGGCCTGGGACTTGGAGACAAGAAACTAGAAGTCAACCACAGGGTAATAATCAGGGTGTTCAAGAATCCACAATTCCACAGCCACAGCAGGGCCTGTCACAGAGGAACCTCCAGTCCCAAGGAGGCAGAGTCACTGAGCATGGCCTTGCTCACGTTCTTGGGTTGCTGCGGTTGCTGTGAAGGCAAAGCCAATGCTGGCAGAGCTGATTTCCTGGGTGCAAAGAGGCAATTAGCATAATCTGGTGGGCGTTTGTGTGGGAGTGGGGATACAATGGGGAGGGAGAAACAGTAGCTAGTAATCATTGAGAACATCCTTGATTCAACAGAAGACCAAATGTAGTTGAATAACTTCAGAGAGGCATCTCTCAGGTGTCTCTCTTTGATATGTAGCAGAGAAATGATGAAACTCTATCAAATGAGGAATATTTTTCAGTTGATGAGGATGGCCATAGGAAAGAGGCTGTGTTCCTTTCTTCAGTGATAAGCAAGAGAGAGGGCCCCTTTATGTCGGTGCTGTTTCATTGTATGCAGTTGAGGACCTACAAAAAGCTACAAATCCCACTTACCATTCTTTGAATCCCCCAGAAGTTCTCCAGATCAGAGAATCCAATTTTATAAGAGGTGAAAGGAGGGGTGGGAGTGCTGAGAACACAGGGGAGACACAGGACTAGGAATTTAAAAGACAGATTCTCTAAGTAGGGTCTTCAGACACATTCCATTCATTCATTCAACTGGGGATAGCCCGCTGCTCCTGCTCTAATGGGGCTCATGGTCTGGCTACAGGAACCAGAGCAGTGCAGGGGAGAGGAGACACAAACAACAAACAAGGAAATAGGCAAGCAAACATGTAACAGCAGAGATGAAAAAAGTGTAGCAAAGAAAGGATGCAAGAGAGTGACCATGAGGGGAGACTGAAAGCTCTTAGAAAAGGCTTCACTGATGGTGAATAGGACCTATCAGCTGATTTGCTAGAAGAATTGCATTTGGATAGCTCAAGTAACTCAGTGCACGGAACAATAAAAACTGCCCTATGTTGAAGTGAAGTGCCTATTGAGAATTTCAGCCTAGCTCAGATGAGGTTAGGAAATAAAAAATAATAATAGCAACAGAACACTTACGGAGTGCTTATCATGAGCTCTTAGGGATCCAGGCCTCCCTCATCTTTCAGTTAGAGGAGAGAGAGGAACAGAATGTCTGAGGGGGTGATACGTACGAGGAGTGAGGGCAGGTAGGCAATCATGTTAGTTTTCTGTTGTGCTCTAAAAAGTTAACACAAGCTTAGTGGCTTAAAACAATACAAATTTATCATCCTACAGTAATAATTCTGATGTTCAGAAGTCCAAAAGGAGCTAAAGTCAAGGTGTTGGGAGGCCTGCATTCCTTTCTGGCAAGAGGCTCTAGGGAAGAATCTGTTTCTCTATCCTTTCCAGCTTCTAGAAGCCACCCACAAAGGAATGAGCAAGGAAAGTCCTCGGCATCCCCTCCATCTTCAAAGCCAGCAACAGTGCATCTTTCCCTGCCTTTCTTCTACAGACACACCTCTAAACCCTGTTCCTCTGCCTTCCTCTTCCATCAAGGGCCCTTGTGATTACATTGGGTCCAGCCAGATAATCCAGGATAATCTCCTTATTTTAAGGGCAGCTGAGGAGCAACCTTACTTCCACTTGCAACTTTATTTCCCCTTTGCCATGTAACCTGACATATTCACAGGTTCCAGGGATTAGGACAGACATCTTTGGAGGACCATTATTCTACCTACCCCAACAACTGAAAATAAGTGAGAAAAGAGGCAATGGTTCTTTGTCCCTTCTGGAGTTCTTTCTCTGTTCACACTTTAAGAGTTTTGCCTTTTGTCTTTTTTTATGTAACCACATTTGTCACAAGAGCTAAATGCAACATCTGAGCTGTAATTTGTAGGTTTAAATGATCTTGGACAAGAGAAAAGGGACGTGCCCTGAATTTCCTTATTGAAGTTGGTGGTCCCTCAAAACTCCCCAGTGTTTCTAGCCTGACCTTCACAGTATCCAGGTCTTGGTAGATTATATTCCAAAGTGTGACATTTCATTGTCACTGATGAATGCTCCAAAGCCACAGCAGCCTTGTTGATAGTTGCCTGGTTAAGTTAGTATTGTATTTAACATACGCTGCTACCACTAATGAGATCTTTTCACCTAGGTGTCAGCACACATACTTTGTGGATGTACAAAACATATGAATAAATCAGACTTTAAGAAAAATGCACTCAGCTTCCGCTCTGCTGATGGCAATGAACACTAAACTATAACTTGTCCACGTAGAATGGCTTGTTGCTTATCTCTTCGCAGAATCTGCTGTTGTTACGTGTTTTGGAAGTGCACAAATCCTATAACATTAAAAGAGCTTTTGTTTACACAACACTTCACAGTTTACAAAATGTTTTCATATCTGTTACTTCATATGGTCCTCTGTCACAGTGCTCTGAGATTAACAGACAGTTCTTTAAAATGGGTGTGTTTCGAGGGTTAATAGAGTAACCAGTTCCACCATAATTCTGGGTAGACTCTTTATATGTATCCTTGATCAGTGGTAACAGAGGTACCAAAGTAATTTGTTGGAAAACTAACCTCAAGCACTTGATTGAAACACAGACTTAACTCACTCACATGCTGCATATGCGTCAACAAAGTGATCAAACATCCTTTATATTTTAAATTGGACATCATCTTCATGAGACATCTCACTCTGCCTTTTATCTTTACTTTTGAAAGGGAATGCATTCATGAAATGTTCTCAGGCACTCTTCTTAATCATACTGTATTCTTTAGGCATTTTTCCTGCCTTCTTATAATCTTGAATATATAAGTTATTTGCAGTACATCTTTCTAAATATTTATCTGAATATAGATAGAATTATGCATCTGCAAAATCCCAAGAATTACAATATTGCAACCACATATCAAGATGACATTGCTTGTAGCTGTCTATACTACTTTTTAGAGGTGGAATGATCCCCCAAATTATTTTAGAAATTCGTAATTTTTCAAAAAAACAATTCAAACAATCCATTTGTCCTTCTGCCTTTTTAGTTCTTAAGTTCATCTGCATAAAGCAAAAGGGAGACTTTAAGATGAATTGTAAACTCATTTAATTTCCAGACATTGTCTAGTTTTTAAACACCAACTTCAAAGCAAAGAGCCAATTATAAGGGTTCATTTGATCTGAAGCCCTATTGCCAGAATTGCTATAGTTTTCCTTCTGCTGAAGAGGAAATCTGTGTCACATCTCAAAGATGTAATATTTAAAATCACTTTATCTTTAGCAGTTTAACTTGAAACATGTGTTTGGGCTCACTAACCACAAGGAGGCATTGAAGCATCTCTTCAAAATGTGAAAAGCAATTTTACTTTTAAAAAAACGTGGCACTTACAGTTGCTGAATTTCATATAAGCAATTATACCTGCTTGTGAGTAAGCAGGCCTTGGAAGTTCATGTTTGGATCCACTTATTTTCTTTTTTAACCCCTGAAATAGCAACAGGAAGTGTTGCTGAGATTGTTTCTTCTGTAGAAGATTTTTGGACAGTAGTAATCCACACGCGTTTTCCTTCTGTTCTGTTTCCAGTGGACATGAAGGCAAACTGCAGGACTTTTTATTAGTACTGACAAAGTAATTGCATCAACCTATATAGCCTTTTAAAGGTCGTAAAAAAAAGTAAAAAGTTCTTTTGACTGTGTGAGCAGAAGCATATTTCTTAAGCATTTAGGATTACTTAAATACATGTTCCTGAGAGCAAGGGAGCCTCTGAAATCTGTGTGTCAGTTTAGAATGATTCTGGGACGCATCTACAAAATGTCATACAGGATGCGTATGTTCAAAAAGCCAAAATAGTTTTTTTTTTTTAACCTGAGCATAATTTTCTTATATGCTGTTTTGAAAATTCAGGTTAAATGTCAGGAAATTTCCTCATGTTTTTATAATTCTGATTCCCAGCAGCTTTGCTGGTATTGCACATCTTCCAGAATAATGCGTAATCCCCTGAGAAGCGAGGACCTCATTCTTGGGAGTTAGACTGTTTGTGCAAGATGCTTCAGAGAAAATCTTTCCTGGAAATGTGCCATTTTGCCATATTGACTTGCTCTTTCTGAGTTTTGACACCTTGTTTGCCTTTTAGGATATTCCGAGCCCATACGACAAAATATTGCTGACTTCAACACACAGCAGAACATGCAGCTGGGGAGGCTGTGTGATATCTTAGGTACAGTAAATTTTACACAAATGACTCTTTGGAATGTTTATCAATGGATGTTGATAAAATGTTTATTTTTTGCTTATTTTTTTCCTCTACAAGGAAAAGGCTTGTATTTCTAATCTGTTTGCAGGGCAATTGAATTTTGAAGAACGGATTTATAATGAAGTCAACTTGAATTGAAAAATAACATTTTTAACCAACTTACTTGGGTAGCTTTCTAAATTCTCTTCGCTGAAGGTTTGGATAAGGATATCTCCCCTTTGCTCCAAATCCTCTTTATTTACTCCACGCAGGAGTGAAGTCAGCATTTTATATATGTGTGTCAATAACTGCCGACCATATTATCTGGGGAATGAGTGGCAGGTATATCGGAAATGAAGAGCATCGTGTTTTCATTAGAAGAATGAGAGGGAAGCGGAGACAGATTTTTAAGAGAAGCTTTTATTTAAATACATCTGGTTAGAAAACAGGAGGTGCCTTGAGGGATTTCTTAGAAATACAGACCTTAAGTGACAGACAGATCTTTGTAAAAGGCAAGTTACTGGTTTGGTTAGGTCTCACTCAGACGCCAACCTGGGGGTGGGAGAAGGGGATACAAGAATGTGATGGCTCGGACTGATACGGTCTGAGGCCAGGGTTCAGGTTACACTTAAAAAATAAAGGTTGCAAAGGCTAAGCAATTGAATAAATGGCTTGAATCCGTTTGGGAGGTACTAGCCAAAAATTCTGGATTAAACAAAAAACTAGGTTTTTATTAGTTCCCAAATAACATCATCTTTGTTTTGTTAAAATACAATTGCTTTGGCCCTTATTTAAGCAAAACAAGGAAGAATTTTAAATTATCAGTGACCAACTTAGCTGGCTCCCTGGAATGACATACTTTACATGATTCATATATATTTCAGCGTCATTATTATTTTATAAATGCCATTTAGTAACAAAAATACATCAGTCCTAGAAATTTACAGTGTCCTAAAATAATAATAGCGTAATTGCTTTAATCTATTATCCAGGCACTAATATTGTTTTTCAGCATTACAAAAAATTTTTTTAATGACTTGAGATTGATTTGTTAGTGCTGAGCTATTTCAACTAAAAACCTGACTGGGTGGGAACTACTGAAGTGCAGCAGAGGGCAGACTTTGCTCTAATTTATTTGAATTAATTTTTTTCTTCAGCTTTTTATATACCCTTCTATATATAGTACAAACTACCACCAAAGATTCTCATTATTAGAAGAGACTTGAAAGTATCAGGCTTCTATTTTAAATAGCTCAGTAATTCAGTCTGTGTCCACCTGCAATGGAAAATTTTACTAACAGGAACATGTCTGATAAGAATGAGCCAAATGCCTTCTACGGGTACATGATCTTCATGACAAAACAGTGCAATCCTAAAACCTCTTCAAGAGGAGTAATGAAAGCTTAGAAATAGTAGTTATAAGATAGAAAAAGTACTTACCTGTGAAATTAAAATGTGAAGAAACTAGGAAAATTAAATGGAAGAATAAATGCTTTTTTATTCCATTAATCCCTAGGAAAGGAATTATTCTGCTTATTCAGGGGGAACAAAGATAATCTGATCATGTTGGTAAAACTTGTCATTCAAATACTGGCTATGGAGTCGGGGTGTCAGGTGGAGACCCCAATGGCTAGTATTTTTAATTTCTATATGAGTTCAGCAAGAGAATGATTGCTAGCAGTCTAAGCAATTTTCACATTAATTCCCTTCCAAAATTACCTTGTCAATTAATTTTGAACATTTGTAGATTCAAAACCAAACGATGTAATACTGGATATTCGTGTTTGTGACATGTATTCCTTTGCCAGAAATGCATAGGAACAGTAAAATTAGCAATATCATTTGTTATCATTTAAACCTAGAAATCTATCCCTCCAAAATTTTTCTTTTGCTATGGAGGCTTTTTTCTTCGTTTTTGTGTCCTTTTTATATTTGAATACTTGTTGGTTTTTAAAACTACTAGTTTGGTAAAACACTAGTCCCTTCTTGAAAACACAAGACTAGGAATAACTAATTGATCATTCTGCAATTGGATACAAGTTATTCAACTACCATCTCCTCAGTTGATTTATTTTGAGGTTTATGTGGCAATCTGGTTTCAAAATTAAATAGGTGCCACTTAAATATTTGCATTATGGAGCACCTACTCTGGGCCGAGCAACAGCCCAGTTCAGAAGAGAGTGCTTCTAGATACAAGATGCTTGTCTCAGGGGGCGGGGGGGGAGTCCTCCTACAGGCCTTGGTTCTCACTAATTGTGTACGACTTTCCAGTTCCTGAATCTCTCCATTCTCCCAGATCTCTTCAGTCAACCCACAAGTATTTATCAAGCGCTCCTGCATACTCCGCACTGAACCAGGGCTTGGGAACATAGGAGGGAGCACACACCTTGCCTTTAAGGAATTTGGAGAGACAAGATTAATAGATTCAAAACACTAGGATGAACAGCAGAGGACAGTACATCATATTAAATCTTGAAGCATGGATTAAAAGGAACACAGGCACTGAGGGCAGGGTGGGGAGTCGTTACTGGCTGGCCCAGTCAGGGCGGGCCACGTATCTGTAGTGTTTGTTGAGCATCTGTTATGTGCCAGATACCGTACCAGGTGCTTTATATATATTCTTTCATTTAAAACTCTACAAAACTCTGTGCCCCAGCGATTTTATTGCCCATTTTACAGATGAAGAAACCAGTGCTCAGAAAGGTTAAATAATGTGCCCAGGGTCACTGAGCAGCTGAGCTAGAATGTAATCCGTCTATGCTCTTTATTCTCTACAATTGAATGAAGGAGTCTTAAAATCCTCTCTTGGCCCTATCTGACCAAGGAAAGATTTTATAACACTCCCTCCTCTGAACTTCCCTAAGCACCTGGCCTGCATGCTTCACTGTGCCCACTACTTTCCACCATGTCTTACAACTGTTTGTGCATGGGAAACACGCCTCTCGGGCAGCATCTCAGTTGTGTGATTCTTGTATTTCTCTCCATGTCTAGCCAACTGCTTTGCCCTGCTGATCAGTCAGTTATTTTATGAATGAATGAGTGACTCCACTGGCTGCTGACTTCCTGCTATACTCCCTAAAATATTTTGCAGCATGGAGTGGGTAATCTCATCTCACTTTTCCATTTGGATGGGATATTTAATTAGGATTTTTTTCTATGTACATAATAAGAAGTACATCTTAAGCAGGAGAACAGTTAAATTAAGACAGTGTTTCCTTTAAACCAAGAATCACTAAATGTCCTATTTAAGTAATATACTCCTCTTTGGGAATGGAGCAGGGAAAAAGGTTGGCTTCCTGAAATAATCGTTGCTATGGTCATAATCAGACCATTATTTGGACAGGATGCTTCCTGAATTGGCCCTGCCAGGTCCAAGCAGAATAAGAAATTGCAATTTCATCAGCTTTGAAAAGTTAATAGCTCTGTTTTATAATTTACTGAAGTTAATGGGATACATTTTTAAAGCAGTATGCAATTCCCATTGATGTTAATGGTAGTTCCGGGGCTAAATCCCTATGTATCATTTGAAAGTACACTTCCACGGTACCTCACAGTCCTCCTTTTGAGAGAATCATATTGTCTAATTTTTGGGTGGTGGTGTTATTTATCTTTTCTTTAAAGAAATGCGAAGGTGTAAAAAAGCCAGTTAGGTTGTTAATGGTAGTTCCGGGGCTAAATCTAAATTAACTTTAGTGTGGCTTTTGGACATGCTCTTTATTTTAAACTGTGCAACATCAATCCAACGACGGAGTTCATAACGTCATTCACCTTTACACCTGTAATTAACGTTGTGCCTGTTGTTTTTAGATGCCAATGTAAACGTCATCTACATCTGCTCCCATCAAATGAATGATGAGTTACTGCTATATTACAATAAAATCTTGAGTCTACAGGCAGCTCTCAAAACGGGGAACCTTGAGGACAGAAGTGACCTGCAGGACAGGTTCAAAATTATCACCCCTGAAGCTATAAACATCTTCACTGTGAGTCTGTCTTCTAATTACTACGGCTTCAGGGATGCAGTAAAATTAAATTGGAAATTTTATAACTTGCAACGCTCTGGTACACATCAGTGAAATATTATTGCAAGTTTAACAGCTTTACTGATTAGACGACTAGTTGGACTGTAGGAAATAAATATCCCAGTTTAACTTTCAGACTTAGTTGAGCTCCCCTTGGCCAGTTTCTCTGTAGCAAAAGCCTAATTGCAGTTATTGGTGGTACCATCAAGTAGGTGAATTTATATATAACATCTATAGTTCCTTTTTTGAAATTTGGTGTGGAGGACACGAAGGCAGAGAAAGGCTGGGCCTGCCCCCGGTCACAAAGCTAGTTAGGAACAGAATCTAGACCAAGGCCTGTTTTCTGATTTCTATGCTGGTATCCCTTGTTACTCCATGGGTTTTCCTCAGGGAAATTTGGCTAGATTCACTCTATCACATGGTTCATAATAAACAAGGTTCTGATTTGTTTTTTCACTGGTTCTGATTTTTAAGGAATGAAATGAATTCTGAGTAGAATGCCATCCCTAGACAAGAGCTTTTGGGAAATTCATGGACCCACAAGGGCAGCATTGATTAAGGCAGTGCAAGAGATGGCTTGAAATAAATTTATATTTTAATTTAAATTTTTCATGGTAACCAACATTTTAATACCTAATTTAATACCTCATGCCTAATTTAATAACCAATAGTTTAATACCAATTTTGAGGAGACAGTTTTCTTTTATACTTAACAGTAAATTTCCTGGTAAAGACACCTCTCTCCTTTCACAAGCAGGATGCAGCAAAGTCAACTCTCTATTAGCAGAGAAACTGATTGCATGCTTTATGCAGGAAGTACCTATGTGTTGAGTTACTGTCCATTAACTCTTCAGAGGCACCATGATTTGACACAGAAAAGGCCTGCCGGGGCCAGGGAAGGTTGCTATACCATTTCTACTTTGCTGGTATATTTAATGAATTGTCCTCAGGTCTTACTCTCTTCTACCAAGAGGAAGATTTTATTTTTCCTTAACTGGATACCTCAGTATTCTCCCCCAGACTCTCTGCCTGGCTCTGTCCCAGTGGCCTGCTTGACTGTGGAAGGGGAAGGCAAGGGCAGGTGCAGGGTGCAAGAGAAAGGATGGGACAGATCATCACCACCTACTTACATTCCTAGGGCCCTCCCAATATCCTCCATCCTGTAAGGATGGCTTTGGTGCTTCCTGGCTGTCCCCTGCCTCAGTGACAGACTTACTGTGGGTATGAGGAAGCAAGAAAAAAGCTATTATTAGTATGTAGTTAATTTTCCTGATTTTTCCAGCTAGCAACTGGAGCTAATGCCTGATAGCTGCTAATAAGGATTTCTGTGCATCTGAAATGCCCACATGCAATGAAGAGTAGGGAGTAGGGAAGGGGCACTTGGGAGAAGGAACGTGACTGAAGAACTAACATTTATCAAATGCTTAGCACACATTTTCTCATTTTATCCTCAGAACAATGCAGCGAGATAGAAATGATCAGTCTCCTTCTGTGAATGAGGAAACATTTTCTAGTCCAAAGTTACTATGGGCCCTGAGTGCGAACCAAAATCTTTTTGACCGCAGAACACAGTGTGAATTGGAATGACTGCTTTGCTCCTGGAGGACCTTGTGGCCCTGGGCAAGCCCCTTGTCTCCCCTGGTCCTCTGTTCTTCCTCTTTAAAATGAGGTGAAGGGCTAGAAAATTTCAAAGTCCTTTCCAGCGCTATAATCCCACTACCTGAGAAATGTCCCCCTGCCGGTCCGCTCTCCGACTTCCAAGCAGGAGACGGGCAGTCAGCACTAACAGTCACTGAGTTGTGACTACAGTGTAGGTCTGTATCTCTGTGAGCGGACATAAATAGGGAATATCTTAAGTACTTGATACTTCTCCTTATAGTTGAAGTTTAAATTATTTGAATAATTAATCACTCATAGACAATCAACCTTTTTAAAATATAAGAATTAAACTCTCACTTTCAAATCAGTTCCTCTTCATGTTTATTTATTGCTTTATTTCTTTTTAATGGGTTTGAGGGATTGTGTCAGTGCTGATTTTCATTCAAATGAATAGCTTTGAGATTTTTTTTAAAGCATGCCAAAAATCTGTTTGCACATCTCTCCAAGTTGCTTTACAGTGCTTGAATTTGTAATTGTAAAAAGTGCTGTTATAAAGCCATCACATCTATTTTGATGTTTATGAAGACATCCGAAACAACTACTTTTTGTCTGAGGTCAAAAAAAAAAAAACCATTAGTGGTGATAAGTGTAGCTGTAATATTATGGAATTAGGCACATTTTAGATTTTTGTCATCTGTGTTAATCCACTGCCTGGATTTGATGATACTGATTTTCTCTAAATGGTCATACAAGACTCGCCATCAGTAATGTGTCCTCTGCCATCACTCATACTTAAATCTTTATTAAACACGTACTGAACACAGTACTATGGTACCATCTTGTCTGAAGAATAAGGCATGCCCACAGATGACTATAATGCACAGTCGGGTAGAGTACTGATAGCTGCTAATAAGGATTTCTTATTAGAGATAAGCAGTAGAGATAAGCAACCCTATTAAAGACAGGCTTGTGCAGAACTTTAACATTAGCTTCTATTGCTGCATCTGCCATCCCCTCCTCATACCTCATAAATTCACCAGACCTTTACTACTCAATCTGTAAAACTGGAAGAAACAGTGGCAGCTGCGGTGTGACACCTGAGTTTAAATCCTGCCTCTGCTGTTTACTGTGTGACCTTGGGCAAATCACTTGAGCCTCAGTGTCTTCATCTCCAGAAGAGGGACTGTTAATTGGCACAGTGTTGTATAGATCAACGAGAAAATACATGGCAGAAATGCTTTGACCTCGTGAACTTAACGTGAGAGGACTGTCACCTTGAAACACTCTTCTAGGTAACCTGAAAAGCCCACCAGGCACATTGTGACTCAAGTCACTAATTCTCCTAGACATTTCCGTTCTTCTACATTTCCTCATTGGAATCACTCGTGAGGAAAGGAAGGGAGTGAAACAAGGAGGAAAGACAGTGATCCACCAGACAAGAAACAAAGTCACAAGGTGCTGTTAGCAGCCATTGTCTAATGGATCGCTGGGTTCCTAGAACTGCATTATCAGAAATGGGTTTTGAAAATGGATTTAAATTATGGTAGGAAAGGCATATTGCATAGATCTAAGGAGCCTCAAATAGAACACTTAACTCTGGAGGCAAGGCCCAGTAAGGGTAAATCATATAAATCCTTTTTTCAGAGGCTCTATTTTTTTGTCTCTTTTTTATTGGGGTAAAAGATACAGAACATAAAATTTACCGTTTTAACAACTTTAGGTGTCCAGTTCAGTTGCATTAAGTACACTCACATTTGTTGTGCAATTACCACATCATACATTTTCAAAACTTTTTCAATGTCCCATGCAGACACTCTGTACCCATTACACAGTAAGTCCAGAAGAGCTCTGGTTTTAAAAGGAAGGTTATTTCAGAGCTGAAGGACCCTAGAGACTTCTAGGCAACTCCTCATTTGAATATGGGGAATTGAGGCTTAGAAAGGTGGAGTTTTCTGAATCACCTTGCAAGGTACGAATTCAGGACTAATGCAGGGGCTCTCCTCAGTCTCTCTCCCATACTCAGTAGTTCTACCTTCCCACAGTATGCAGGCTGGTGCTGCTGCTGGTCCCAGAAACAGGTGATTGGCATTTCTCCACATTTTTATGCCTGTTGAGTAAATACTTTGGACTAGAATTGGGGGAGTGGGTGCTAGTCTATAAACTCCCCTGAACTCCCTTGAGAGTCTGGCATCTTGCATTATATTGTTTGCATGACATTTTAATGACTTTGTTTTATAGATAGTTTTCTCTGTAATAATAATTACTACCACTTATTGAATATCAACTCAGTGCCATACATTATAATAGGGATTTTACATTCATGATCTTATTTGACCCTTACAGCAATCCAGCAAATGGGCATTTTTATTCCCATTTAATGGATGGAAAAGCAGGCTCAGGGAGTCTAAGTGGCTTTTCAAGTTCAGGTTGCTTGTAAGTGATAGAGCTGGATTCAAAGCAGAAGTATGTGAGTCCTAAGACCCAGAACTTTCTCATGTGCCATGATACCTTCTTTCCCAGAGGAAGTGAGTGCAATCTTGGACTGTCATATGCCATCCTTGGCTACTGTCTTTATCATGCCTTTTCCCACCTGATAAAATCCTATCCATCCTTCAAAATTCACCTCAACCCCAGCCTCTTTCATAACAACACCAGCCAACATCCATTGCTTGTTATGTCCAAGGCACTACTGTAAGTATTTTACATGCATTATCTCATTTAATCCTCACAACATCCCTATGAGATGGGTACTATTATTATGACAGTCACTCTACAGATGAGGAAACTGAGGCCCAAGGAGAATGAGCAATTTGCCTTTCCAGCTCTTCCCACCAGCATGTGGTCTCTGCCTCCCTCCTCCACGCCTCCAGGCCCTTTGCAGATCTTTCCGGCTCTTCTCTGCCTTATATTCATTATGCGTTAACTGCACTCATTTACGTATGTCTCCACTCTTTGAATAAAGAGACATGGTTATACTAGCTTTGTTGTGGGCTATGTGGCCCTGTCCTCTGCCCCTATTAGACATGACAGAATTATTTATTTAATTGAATGAGCAGTCACATGTATTGCTGAGCTGGGTCTAAATAGCCAAAACTAAAATAAAATAAGTTTTCCATTGGAAAATACATTTGACCCTTGCTCAGATTTTCAAATCTTTTTCATTCATGAATTCTCTCCCAAGTGTTGGCTAAGAACCACAACAACCATTGTAAAAGTATATATTCTCTGAAACGGACTTCGAGGTAGAACTTTGGGAAGAAAGTTATCAAGTCAAATGCCTTTTTCCTACTGAATGATTTAAAAAGTTGCCAGATTAGGAGTCCTGTACAGTGAAGAATACTATGGGGCTTTTTTTTCTGCATTTTTTGTATTGATTTTCCAGACGCTTTAGTGTTAAACCATGCCAGAAGTGTTGCAGAGATGAATCACTATTATCTAAAGGCCGCCAGCCTCTTTTCCTTCTGACAGAAGGATAATTCCATGTGGATCAAATAAATACAGATGTGTAGTAATTAGTTGTATTCCCAGTGAGCCTATTTCCAACACACTAAAGATGTGAGCGATTATGGAGCCTCACCCCAGCAGCTTTTATCAATTTAAACTGCTAAACAACAGGATAGGTCATAACCCAGCCTGCTATTAATAATGCATTTACTGTGTGCAACATTATAAATTAGGCGTATGGACTAGAAAAAGAACACCTTGTAACTCGAATAATATGATCTCCCCCCAGAAGCATCATATGTGCCTGGCCACTCACCTGATGTACAGCCCCAAGGCAATCAAAAGAATAAAATATCTCATCCAAGGAAAAGAGGCCTACATTGTCGGTGAGCTTCTCCACAGAGATGACTTGGCTGTGGCAGACGTGTTAGACGTACCTATCCTGGGCCCAGAACCTAGACTAGCTCATCTGTATAGCACCAAGTCAGGAAGTAAACGGGTGTTTAACAGCGCCGAGGTGCCAGTTCCTCCTGGAATATATGACATCTATAGTCACCAGCAGGTATGTGGGGTGGACAAGTGAGGCTCTGTTCGAATATCTCATATCCGTCTGACCACGTGGGCCCTTCAGGTCTTCTGGAGCAAACCTTACCCAATGAAGAATATGTGGAATACTTGAGTTGACTTGATGGGATCTACTTTAGGCCTTCATGTTTCAAAGTATCTTCCTATTGGTCTTGCAGAAGTTCCTAAAATTCCCCAAATATTTACTCATTTGGATTAAGACACTGAAGGCCCTATTGATGTACTAATCGGTTATCATTTGTTACCGTAACATGGAATGGTTCATCATCCTATTAGCTAGCCAGTCATTTAACACTACCCGCAAAAATGGGAGAGTCAGTTCTGGCTCACAGGAGCACGTTTGGAAAGCTCCAAGGAGTGAGCCTTTGTGCAGAGTCAGGTCGCAGAGGGCCTACAGCAGAGGGTTGCAGACATCCTTGGCTCTGTGAAAAGTCCTTTGGCTCCCTAGGAAGGGGCCATAAACGGAGTGGGGGAGCCCCAGGAAAGGGAAGTGAAATGGCTCCAGGAAGCAAACTAGCTGCTGTGGGTTTTTGCCTTAGACCAAGTCTATGGATATGCATTCTTTCAACAGATAGATAAGGCTTTAACTATTTTGAAAACAATAATATTAGCCATTAGAAGTGATCTCTGAGTTAGCTTGGGCAAATCTTCTCCCATTTAACTGCTATCTTTTTCACTATAAAGAAAAAAATACAAATGCTGTTAACATTTCTTAACCTCTGTTTCATTACATCTCTTGACATACACAATTGATCCCAGACACCCACTCCTTGGGAAACTAGAGAACCATGTACAATGAAGCAGTTTGGAAGGGACAGTATTTAGGGAGTCTCCTTCTTCTCTCAGCTGCCTGATAGTGATGCTCTGTACTTCATAGCTACTGAGCCCAAAATCAAGCCAATCAACAAATTCTACTTTTTGGAGACTACTTTGAAGATACTATTAGCTTCTTAAATTGTCCTAAAATGTTTCAGTCTTGGGCAATACATGGGCTCAGGAAGGAAGTTGCTCTTAAAGGTAGCAGATCTGGAAAAGGCACAGGCAATTTTAACAGGAGTGGAAGGGCGAGGCTCCCCCTAAATCGGAGTGCCCCTCCCGCTGTCCTTAGCGCCTGCTGGAATTTGAAGATAACAAAGTAGATTGCTTGACTCTGCTTCCCACTAGAATACTCAGCTGACAAACTTAATACATGTGAAATGCATTTTAAAATGATATAACTCCACTCGCGTACATTACAATAAACAATCTTCAAAACTTTGAAATGTAGGGCAATATTTATATAAAGTCTTGCTTTCATCTTCACTGATGAGAACACAGGCAATCTTTGCTTTGAAATATTTTAGGACTTTATATGTTGATTGTGGCTAAAGATGCAGACACATTTAATGCAGTAAAACCTCCCAATAATGCTGGCATTCAGAAGTAGGATTAAACCCTCCCCCACAGACAAACTGGATTTGAGGGATGTCATTTCACCAGTGGCATGTGCAAATTGTATCATAATAAACCAAGTATAAATGAGTACTGCTCTACTTGTTTGGAAAACATACATCTGAGGTCATCAAGAATTGAAGTACTCCACTGAGATTTTTCCAGACATGACTACCATACCTAATCTAGCTGAGTGTATCAGTGTTTTGCATTTGCAGATGGTGATGAATCAATAACTTTGACTTTTTACCAATGTGCATCATAAACTTAAAGCTGGTAAAAGAAAGCTGTGATTATTTTAATCTAGGTTAATAAATATTCCTGACTAATAAGTTGGATGTTAGCAGTAGACATTTTTCTACTTCTGCTGTATGCCAGTATAGGATGAGTAGCAGTTAAAAATATATTGCATCTTTTGAACAGATGGACTCAAATAGAAAATGATAAATGTTTGGAAATAGAATAAAGTCATTTGGTTTATGATTAAGTAATTTATTTATTTTGTAAATCTAGCACGAGCCCAGTGAGCATTTCCTGCTTTGATCCGTAAAGTAAACATGCAAGTTCTCTTTCTGGCATGTGCTCCATATGAAATATTGACAGCTTTGGTTAAATAATCAAAAATGGCGATGCTATTTTAAAGCACTGCTCAATTTTCACTTAAAGATAGCACATAATTCTTTCCAGTGGTGCAGCCTTTACAATACTATTGATCCTTTTCATTACTGTAGGGGATCCATCAACAGATTCCCATTTATAGGATTCTCAGAAGCAACAAATAATAGGATTTGGAAGAAACAGATAATAATTCTGTTAGTAGCTGAAACCTCCAAATACACTACATATCTTAATATACAATGAGTAAGGCTGCACCAGAACACCTTTCTTTATACTAGTGAACGAATTTTGTTGGAAATTAACAGGCCAAAGACCATTTCTACTTCTGCAAAGTAGCATCATAATATAGCAAAATATGATTAACTATAGAATTGATCTTCTCAACACAACACTAGGGAAAGAAGGGACATAACTTTGAAAGGCACATTTAAAAAACTTTGTAGGCTATACTCCTAGCCATATGGTGTGTAGACCAGAGTACTTGTCATTTAAACACCCAAATTATTCACAGACACTACTTGATAATTAGGGAGCTAAGAGAATTCCATTTCCACCGTAACTGAATATCCCATGGTTGCATGGGGCTTCCAGCGATCTCAAGTATGCGCATTTTGGTATCACTTCCACACTGCTGTGTAGCATAACATCCCCAGGATGATTTACTGCAAAGACACACTCAAGAGAACAGATTGTGCCTTTAATCAAAATAATTTTAATCTTCCAGCTCAGACTCCAGAAGAATTATATCTTGAGTCCTTTCACACTCTTTAGTTAAAAATAAAAGATCCCTTTAGTGAGCAAAAACTCATCACAAGAGGAGTGTTGACAAGATTCCCTTAAGTACCAAAGACCATAGCCAAGAGCAGCATGGGGTAGGCTCAGGAGAGGGGGTGCTTTCGGATTGTTTTGTTTCTTGCTGGGAAGTTTAGGCTGGGAAGTTTAGACTGGAAAGTCTGAAGAGAAGACCAAACCAAACAATCATTTCGTAATCTAATGAGCTGTTTTTCTCCAATATTCTGCTCAAACAGTATTACTTATAATTGTAATTACTTATTACCTGTAATCTTACTATAGACTTTTGTCTAATTTGAACATACACCAAATGGCTTATTGACTGTAAGGAAAATTGCTTCCCTTGCTTCTCTCCTGACTTCCTTCTCTGCCTCACCCTCCTCACCCGCCACTCTGCAGGCTGAGCCAGGCAGCTCAGTGGAGAGGAAGGTGCTTAGTTGTTGCAGTCAGAACACCCTGCATGCCTTCGCTGCTCTGCCGCTCAGTGCTGTGTGGTTGTGGACAAGTTATTTAAATTAGCTGAGTCTCAGTTACTTGTATATATATATATATATATATATATGTTTAAAAATAAATAAATAAATATAAATAAGTATATGTATGTATGTATATATAATATAAAACCTAACTTTTTGGAAGTACTAAATGAGAAAATTCAAGTAAAGAGCTTAGTCAGAACCTGGCTTTGAACACTCCTACTAAGTGTTCAGTAATATTAGATATTTTTATCATTGTGTTAACAATAGAGCTTGAATTTCTATCCCTTAAACTTCCATGTGATTGAGCCCAATTCTTGAGAGAATACCATTTCAAATAAAATGTAGGATAGGTGTGTGTATTCCAGGCACCTGCTTTCACAAATGTTTTCTCTTTTGTTTTGTTCATAGATTATATATATAATAGATACCATATAATACACTTGGCCAATGACCCTCCAAACAAATATACTTCATGTATGTTAATGAGGAAAATATTAAATGTATTGTAGGTTTTGACATTTAAAAGCTCAGCCATGCTCCAAGCAGTTAAAGTTTTCAAGTCTATAACTCTTTATAGCCTTGAAACTACTAAAAAAAATCATTTGAAGAATCAATAAGTAAACACATAATTCTCTAAAAAAAAGAAAGGAAACAATACCCAGATTCAATCACAGATATTCAGTGATTCTTCCTCTTGCCTTCCAAAACCAGCAGAATGATAATTCCAGAATTTCTCATAAATAAGACTATACTTTAAACATGGCTTTAAACCACTCCCATTGGTTAGTGGTTTCTTCACATCATATATACACCTTAAAACTTCTAATCTGTCTTAATAACTAGAAGACAACTGACTGAGCCGACCATTTGAAATAAAGACACTGAGAAGTACAACAACTAAGTCAATCAATACATTAAGAAGGAATCTAGGAAACTGGCTCTGTTAAATGTTGCTGTGTCTTTGGCCCCACAGATGATAGAACAGTTGAGTCAGCTAGTTGCTGATCACCTGAAAATCCAACGCTGGCTCATTAAAATGGACTATGAGTTTGGGGGAAATGGGACTGCATTTTGTGACATTCCTTCCCACCTCAAGTGCTACAAGTGGGCCCTAAAGGAGAGAAGCAGATATGGCCCTGAAGACTGGAGCAACAAATGGGCACAAGTGAGTGTTCAGTGAGTGACATAAACCCACAGTGCCTATGAACGATTAAGAGCTGAAGCAAAGGCCCAGCTCGATGAAAGTACTTTCCTGTAGATTCAGCTGTGCCACCTGCCAGTAGTGAGAACTTAGGGAAGTCATTCTGACTTTCTGGGGCCTTAGTCCTTATATGGGGACTGAGTCTTTAAAGGCTTTAATAAATCCTTAAAATGAGTGGGGTTGATCGCATTATTTTTAATGTCCCTTCTTTGGGCCCTGTAAGTCTTCATTCATGTCTTCAAATTGATTATGATAATTAGGAAGTAATTTTTTTTACCATATTCAAATAACATTACAAATATCATCATTTGTTCTAAGTGAGTCTTGATCATATGCTTCTAACAACTGTTGTTATTAAGTTAGCTGTATTTTATTATGAGAGGGCATTCCATTAGTGAATGGTTGTCACCTGGAAGCTGATGTAAAACAGCATTCTGTCAGCAGTCATACGTTTTTGAAGACAATTCAAGGAAATTTATGTAACTGCTGGTCCCTGTGAGATGTTGAAAAAAAGAATACATCCCACAGAAAATCTCCCTGCATCAGATGAGTAATAGGTAAGAAGTCTTAGCATATGAGTGGGCATGTATAGATTTTTCCAGGTATGTTAGTGCAAAGATGAATTGTACAACTTCATAGTCTGTTCAAAACTTCCTTGGTAATTAATTTTATATGGCTTAATATCTTATTAAACCCACCATTCTAAGAGCTGCCTCACTATGCATCCAGAGGCCTACACTTGCCAGCCTTCTCTTAATCCCAAATCTCTGTTTTGACTGACCTATTGGCAAAAGCATAACTGATTAAGAAAATTCAGATGTAAATTCCCTTAACTGATTGCTTCCCTACTGACATACAGAGTGGTGGGCTGTGCAGTGATTTGCATCTGCTCTGAGCATCCCACTACAGAAGTATATGAATCAAAACACAAGTGATAGAAAGGGAGGGGCACATAAGAGAGAAGACATTATTCTTGTGAAAGTGAAATGACGAATAAATCTGGAGAACAGTCAGAAGAGAGAGTTCTCTCTGACAAATGTTGCTGTTTTTCCCATGATCTATTCTGGGATTTTCTTCCCCCTCCATCAGTGAATGAACTAAATGCAGTACCTGTCATGGCCAGCTTTTTACATATTATTTAAAGGATACCAAAGTGAATTACTCTTCTAGAAAAAATAAAACAAGGAAAATGTATTTAATTTTGAGGCCCATGGAGGTTTCTCTTGTGTTCTCTTTGAACTGGTATTTCACATTGTATAGGATTTTGTTTGAAACTGTTGAGATTAAACCACAGAAAGTATGACTTTTTTATTTAAAGAATTGAAATGTTAGTGTGCAAAGCATTTGCTGGTTTCATGTTTCAAACCAATAATTTTTAAAGAATTCTCCTGATACTAGACTGATAAATTTGAAAAATTTGACTCTAAGTTTAAAAAATATTAAATACACTAACATCTGGCTGAATTGTGCTTAGAAGCCTTATTACCCATTATTTAATTTATACTATTTTAACTAACTATATCATTACCAAAATACATTTGGCATTATTGTTACTGTTATTAAATGTGAAATTCTTGAATAATTAATCTAAATCATTTTTTAAATTTAACGAGGGGAAAATACTCAGAAAGCTTTTTATACTCTGAAACCTGTGTTCAGCCATGATGTGGTTAGAAGCCAACGATAAAAATAATAAATAATTTTTTTTCATAGGAGACTATTGACTATTGACATTCTTTTGCCTTCAAAGTGAAATCATATTCAGAGTGAAAGTGAACTGCAATCTCCATTGAGTGTAGCTATTGAGAATTTAGGATTAAAATTATCCTTTGTTCCAGAAGACCATCATAATGGTGCACATTTAGACATCAAAGCATTACTTTATGAGCACAGGCATGTTTTAAGGACCTATTACAGTTGGAAGACCTGTTTCTTTTGATAATGAAGATGTTGTGTCATCAAGCCTAGCCTGGCACATACAAAACATATGCTGGCAGGTTATTAAAAATTTCAGCTTCTTGATGAAAGACTATCCTGCAGGCTAAGAGTCCAGAGAAAGACTCCATTCTGGGAGAATTATTAGAAATGAGAATATGACTGTAAGCACTAAATTATGTTAATACTTACAAATAGCATCATTTGCATAGCAGTTTATGACATGATACCAAGATTTTTCTCATTGGCATTTTGTAGGCAAGAGATTAAAAACAGTGCTGTTTACAGGAGTTGGAACCGTTGTGAGATTCTCTTGCATCTTACGCAGATACTGGTTTTAGATGTAGGCATAATTCAGTGTAGACTCAAGGATCTAATCTAAAGATCATCTTTTTTTCTCCCTGTCTACTTTAGAACCAGTTATTGGACTAGTTATAGTTGAGACTTGAAACAAAGTCATAGAGTCAACCCATGCCAAAAAACTGTGGTCACATTTTAAAACTCAGTATAGATGTGTAAGTGATTTTAGGAAAAGCATATTACCTGATGGCCACAATGAAAACGGAGCACAATTCTTATTTTTTTTCATGGTGGTTTGGTACCAACCTTATTCTCTTCATTCTGCCAGCTAACAAAACTTACTTCCTCCAACAGGTGCAGTGAACCGGGTCACTTAAGTACTCAATGCTAACAGTGCTTCAGTACTGAACGCTACCATGTAATATGGCTATTTTACCCCTTTGCAAGGTTTAATGAATCCACATGATTGGACACACTCCAAATTCTCCACTCCCCAGTCGGGGATATTTTTCATTTAGCGGGAATAAAGGTTTAGGCAAAGCAAGGCACGCTTGGCGGGGGGAAAGCTTTCTGGACACTCTCACCTAAGACTGTGTAGGGAGACTCAGGCAAACATTTGCTGTGGCAGCAGCTCTTGTGGCTTTCCTTTTTTTTTAACAGGTAAATCTTCCCTCCCTCATTCATGGGAGACTGGCTTGCAATGCTGCTACTAGGGACGCTGCTTTGCAAGAGAAGATCTTTACGGAACAGTTCCTCTGTGTAAAGAGCTAAGGCATTTTACTTTTGGGTTTCTCTTTGCAGCCCTTCTTTGGACCTGTTTCCCTGAATAGAAAATGTAAGATGTGGAGGTCTTGGTGTTTCAATTTTCCCACTTACAATAAAAAGGAAAAAAGGAAATTGAACGGGTTCTTGAATGCTACTATGTAATATTGCTATTTTAGTCCTTTGCAAGGGTAGTTTTATGTTTACCTGTGCTTTGTTAGACATTCAAAATGAATTTGGGGATCACCAAGGGAAAAAGTTATATGTATATATGTTTACTTAAAACTAATAAAAGGTAGCCAAGCCTAGAAAAAGTAGGATAAACCACAGTAGTTGTTTTGCTTCCTGTGGAACAAAGTCAGCAAACAAAATACATGATTACAAAAGAAAACTATCAGTCAGCCCATGCCTTAGAACTCTCTCTTCTCCATTGGAAGACCTCCATCCGTTAAGATGGCCCTGTACTTCAGTCAGAGGGGCCACTGTAGAATGGCTAAGTTTGGTGCCCTGTGTGGAATTTAGTGCATATTTATCAGGTGATCCAAAGAACCATTACCCTGCAACCACACAATTTTTTAGAAAAGTTGAAAGATAATATATCAAAATTAAAGAAATATTTAACCAAATAAGCACATAATCACTTTTCCCAAACGTAATTGCTGCCATTTTTGTGTGTTATTTTCCAAACATGGTGCAGTTTATTTCTTACAGCTGCAATATTAGTATATACACTATTTAAATGTCAGATCTTAAACATTCTCCATGTTTATATATAGTAGTCACAATTAATGGCTGTATAATAATCCCTGTATAATTGATTTATTCTAACATTAAACCATTCAAGTGAGTTGGAAATCCAGGGTTTTGGTTTTTTGGGTTTCTTTCTTTTTTTTTTTTTTTTTTTGGTGGTAGTGCAGAAAGAGGGATGATGGGACAAAGGATGAAGGAAAGATTTGCTTGTTTTTATTTTTAGTTTTTGTACACACATCTTTTTGCTTCTGTTGAACTATTTCCCTAAGAGAAAGACCCCTGGGCAGAATATTTTATAGCTTTGTTACATATTGCCACAATACTTTCTGAGAAGATACTAGCAATTCCCAAAACTGCTAGAGAGAATAAGCATTCTACTTTTACCACTGCCTTATCAGCACTGGATATAATGAACTGTTTGTACTTTATGTTAGATATAAAAATGCATCTTAAAATTACTGTTATTTGATTACCAGCAAGGGATCCTTTTATCATGTCCTTATTTGTTATTTGTATTTTATATCAAAAATAAAACATCTTGGTATTGAGAGAAAATCTAGGTATTTGACGTTAAGGAAAAATCTAAGATATCATTTTCCCTTAATGATTAAACTACATATATAAATGATTATTCATTTGTTTTTATATATATGCTTATTTTTATATCTTAAAATCTTGACTTCTTAGACTCTCTTTATGTACTTAGTAGTTGCCAGAATACTGAAGTACTTTGTAGATCCATGAATATGCTGTTAAGGTCTTGACATTTCCCTGTATTTCGCAATAATAATAAACATTGTAGAATACCTGCTGAATACAGGCATTTCAGCACTATACGTGAATGGTCTCATTCAATCTCAGAAAAATCCTGAGGTTTTTACTCATTTACTTCATACCACTTTAATCAGGAACTTATTATTATTCTGTTTATTATGCTTTGGAAGTTAAGGAATTTGCCCACGTTCACGTAACTAATAAACGATCATGCCTAGCTCGGAACCCACATCCACTCCTGGCCCAGTGCTCTTGCCACACCAAGCTACATCCATTTAGAAAAGATCTCTGTTTGAAATCCTGCAGTGGTGTTCTCCCTTGGGTGCCTGCTGCCGGGACCCGTGCCACTGCGGCAGGTTTTCTGCTTTCAACAGAGATTTGTGGGAAACACAAAAACCCCTGAAATACAGCAGTCATGGCACTCAAATTTCTTCCCTTTCCTGGCTGACGGGAACTGCTGTCCTCTTTCCAAAAGGTAGCAGGCTGGGAGACGGGAGGGATGCCAGCACACACCCCCCAGAGGTGCAGAGAAGGAGCCCTGTCCAGCTGTTCCCAGGTTTCAGCTTTTGCAACCCAACTGGCTCACATACCTACTTACGTTTGGGTGTTGAGGGTGAATTTTAGACATCATCCTTTGATCATTCATGGGGCAGCAAACTTTTAATGCCTTTCTCAACTTACAATTTATTTCAGTGAGCTGTAAATTCTCACAGAGCTTAGTCTATCTCACAATCGGATGTGGCATTAAAAATATGGTGAATATTTAAAACCCTGGTTTTTGGATAAGCAATCACATTATTTTGGTGTTTTTTTTGTTGTTGTTTTTTCAGTGTTTTGTTCCAGGTGGGTGTGGTAAACTCCCTTTTAAGTAGAATGAGTGTTAGAATAAGCTAGTCTGAATTACTGAACATTCAGGATAAGTAGAGGTGGTCTGGCTTTGTGGCGCTCCATAGCCAAACACACTGAAGTTACTAGGGAAGAATCATGGGCAAATCACTTAAACTCTCCAAGTCTCTATCTCTTCATCTGTAAAGAGGAATAATATTAGTACCTGCCCCATGGGGAGGCAGTAGGATATAGTGAGCCAACCCTTGTGAATTGGTTAGCACTGTACTTAGCACATAATAAGCCTTCAAGAAAAGCTATTATTATTAATATTACCATAAAATAGCATTGCAATTAAATTGCAGGTAACCTCAAATAAGTATATACCATTTAATCTTTCTTTGATGATTTGGAAGGTCGTTTAGCATCTGGTAGGCTTCCAGAACGTTGTTCTATTCATCAATTATCATTATATATGACTGTGGCTATTGCTGAAGATACAAAGTGTGGACCCAGTTGTGCCTACCCAGTAATTTAACCAGATAATGCCTTTAAAAGAGCAAACCTTGACAGCGGCCTGGTTTCTTTTCATTTGAAAATAGAAAATAATTCCAGTTATCTGAACTTCCTACATGTTGAATAAAGACGCATTGACCTGATAAAGCAGATTATTCTGACCATGAGATTGAGACCTGGTTGCTTCATTTGCTGGTCCCATTTGGCATCTTTTCTAGTGAGCAGCACGTCACCACAATCATTGGAAAATCTTTGTCTACATATTTTTCCTTATCTCTGAAAATGACTTAGAATGCTTTCTTCCAGTTCAATGATTATCTTCAGGAAATTGCCAGGGTTGGGTCTAAGGTCCTTCTCTGTGCCTGAGGAGGATGACAGGAGGAGGAAAATTGCCTCCCCAAGTTAAATGAAAGCCAGGTCCCCCTTCCAAGGACCTATAATAACCAGCTATACAAGCTGTTGGTTTGTGTGTCCTATTGATTTAATATGCTTCTAATCAGTACATAAAGCTATGGGCCTGCAGTGTTAATTTTTCATATGCTTACAAAGTACCCTTTGATTTTCTGTCACACGTTAATTACAGCATTTTGCCATTAAATAGGAAGCTTTGTGTAAACTAATTACTAGGTAATCATTGTCTGCTGCAAGCGTGCTGTTTGTACCTTTTATTTTATTCTAAAAATGCACAGATCTCACAGTCTGGAAACACTCTACCTTCCAGCCATTAGCTCTCACTAATTCATAGCATTATTGTGGTGAGAGTGTAGGAGTTGTAATTGTTGTGGTATCAGAGCTGTTAATTACCGGAGTAAACAGTTGAAATGGTGCCAAGGTCTATTGTACAAGGCAGAGAAAAGGAGGTTTAAATGTTACTCCCACCATCTGGGGACTAGGGGAGAGGCAAATGCTTGAGAACAGCAGTGAGGCGCTCTCGCCGCCTCAGCTCCAGGGTTGGCGGCCATATGGATGCAGAATATTTTGAATCAATTGAATTTAACTGCCAGTTTTTCGCAATAACAGCGTGGAAGGAAGGAATAAAGCAAAAGATGAGAGGAACGAGAATTGGTTAGTGTTTTCACATCCAGGAAGTCCCCGTTGGAGTTCTTTTGGAAATATCTGCTTTGCTGAAAACCACAGAGCTGGCACGGGTATTTGGAACGGATTCAGAATGAGTTCTACTCTCCTCTACCGGGGACTGTGCCATTTGCTTCTGGTCATCTGTCCTCCGTGCCCCTCGGTGAGACAGGGATGCCCTTGAGAAGACTCGGACGTTCGCGTGATTGTGCCAGATCAAACAAAAATCCTCATTTTTGGAATTCAATGATTTATTACCTTGGTGCATTAATGATCGTGCTGGCAGACAAAGACAACAACGATGAATATATAAAGCGGTTACATTTGCCTCAAGTATATACATCTGTACATGTGGAAATATCAAGAAGGTAGAACTCTTCACTTTGATTAAATGCTTTCCCATTCCTTTTGTATAAAATAAAATACAAATTCTGCTGACAGTCTCTCATTTCATCCCACGGCTCACCCCCTCCCCTACTGCTTGAATGAGCCATCAAGTGCAAGGGGCCGTATGTGTTTTCTTTTGTTTTTATTTTTAAATTGAAGAGTTTTTTCAGCATACACAATTGTCCTGAACCACAGTATTTCTCTAACTGGAAAGAGAAACCTACTACCAATAATAATAATTATGGCTAGTTCCACTGTTGATTTTTAAAGAATGGTTTAAAGAATACTTTAAAATACTGCACGTTCTTTAAGACAGTCATATGTATTCACTTGGTGTCACTCATATTTACTATAATTTCCTTAAACCCATTTTCCAACATTAAAAATATTTTTTTAAATTCTGCCACTTGCTGCTGTAACTAATTTTTAATATTATTCCCAAAACATGAACAGATTCTTCTTTTTTTAAACCACCCTGGATTATTTATTTTTAATTGTTCCTTTAGCAGATGTTGCAGCAATTCAGAGTGTAGTGTAAACAAGTCCTTTAAAGAGAGAGCTCACAGACCGTCACATACAACATGAACCAAGGACAGTGTTTGTTGGGCTTTTATGATGGCAGTTTGGGTCTGAGGGACAAATTTTCCTGCTTTTGTGTATGTGTAAAACTTCAATTAAGAATTTCAAAAATGCCTAATCTTTGTCTATCGAAAGCCCCAGCATGCAGCGCGTCAGGGTGAGCCAGAAAGAAAACCATGGCCCCCTGCTGTGAGGGGGAAGAGGGAACAGCAGTTTAAGTGCGGAGAAGTTGAAAGAGAATGAACCTTTCTAGTGCTTCTGGTCGGGGCAAAGCAGTTGTGCTGCCTCAGTTGTACAAAACGCTTCTCAAGTCAAATCAACTGCTAGGCCTGCATGTTGGTGTGAGGTGGAGGCCCGGATAATGAGGGACAGACTCCTCGAGAAGCAGCGAGTGGATAATGCTACATAAGTATGGAATTATATACCGCATTTTCACCATTCTGTTTAATGAGAGCTGCCGCCGCAGCGAATCACTTGCCACACAGCCGAAATGGGCCATTAGCTATCAAGGGAAAATTGTCTTTGCTGCTTTCAGCAGATGGAGCAAATATTTTACAAAGCAATTTTACATACCAAAAACATTTGTGTGCCTTGGTAATGTTGGCTGTTTTACATTATGTTACCTTCTACAGCAGCATAATTTTCCATCTCATCGAAGGCAAAGTTGGCATTTTTGATTTTTAAATTCTCAATTAACAATTAAACATGGAGTATTAAGGCAGTCCTTAAACTTTAAGTAGGTGTGGGAAGTAGTTTATGACTTGCTGAAGACATTTTCATTTTTTCTTCATCTTCTCAGCATATTTTTACACTCTAAAGAGGGATTATTTCTAATGATCTTAATGGAAAGGAATGAGCGAAAACTTCACTAGTGATTGCAGAATGAGAGTAGGCAAAGCATAGAGTGAGCAGAGCATTTGCTGGCTTAAAACGTCAGCAGGGATTGTCGGTACATGGTTTGCCCCACCCATTTGTATCGGTTTTAAATGTTGAAGCTTCAAGTAACAAAAAAATCCTACTCAAAATGGCTGTACAAATGTAGAGAATTTATTATCTCAGCTATCTGAAAATCCAAATATTGGTCTGGCTTCAAACAAGGCTTAATCCAGCGGCTCAGTAACACCAAGGACTCAGTTACTTTCCATGTCTCCTCTGTCTGCTCCATCCTAAGCCTGGCTGTCCTCAGAATTGCAAGATGGGTGCCAGCAGCTCTGAGAGCTTGACTTTGGTCAAGGCAAGAGGAACAGAAAACAACAACTCAAGTGCCAGCACTCTCAGAAGGCCCCAGCAAGGGCTTCCTAATATCTGATTGGCCTGACTGGGTCATGTGCCCATCTTGAACCAATCCCTATGGCCAAGCTATGGCTTTGCTAAACTAGGGGCCCACCCTTGGAGCTGAGGAGTCACTCTCAATCAAGTTGTACAGTTGACCCTTTGAATTGCACAGGTCCACTTACACATGGATTTTTTTCGATAAATATATTGGAAAGCTTTTTGGAGATTTGCTTTTTTGGAATTTTTCCTTTTCCCTAACTTACTTTATTGTAAGAATACAGTATATAATATATATGACAAAAAAACACATGTTAGTTGACTGTTATCAGTAAGGCTTCTTGTTAACAGTAGGCTATTATGAAGTCAAGTTTTGGGGGAGTCAACAGTTATACATGGATTTTCAACTGCACAGGGGTTTGGTGTCCCAATTCCCATGTTGTTCAAGGGTCAACTACAGCTAAGAAAGGGGTAGAGGAAGTTCCCGAAAGGAAGTTTGGGACATCATTGCCCTGAACAGAGGGACAAAGATGATCAGCGGCCAACATCAGATGTCCACTCAACCATTTTTTCATAAATTTGACAACACAGACTTAACATCACATGTGAATGACCCAATCTGACCCCGACTGGCCATTTACGCCCACAGATGGCAGTTACAGACACAAGTCCCATTGCACTGTGGCATACTGGCAGCCACTGGATTTGAATCCCAGCTTGTCACTTCGTGGCTGTGTGACATGAAATGGGGGTGGTACATCAACCTCAGGGAGTGGCTCTGAGATGGTAAATATGAAATCCCCGGCACAAGGCCTGCCACATGCTAAACTTGGAGTAAGTGAGGGCTTTTACCCCAAAAATAACCACGATGATAAGATGTACCCTGTGCATAGCAAAATCCACCCTCAAATCTGGAATTGCTCCCTTCTCTCCATCTCTGTACCACTAGCCAATTCAAATCTCAATCGCCTTTCATGCTACCCCACACTTTACTCTCTGAGAGAGGCGAGCAGGGGTGGTGGAGAGGACGCGCCCGGAGTCAGAGGCGGCTGCAGAGCTCCTGCGGTCTCACTGTATGAGCTGGGAAGGCCCAGTCCCTCTCCTGTTACAGTAGGCGTTTGACTTGGATGGCCGTATGGCCCTTTCAGCACTGACAGGCTTGCTTAGTTTCTTAGGCCCATTGTCTTGCCTTTTTAACCTATACCACCCTCCATCAGAAGGGATATCAGAAGCCTCTGTGGAGCAGAACAATCTAGGTAGTTTCTTGGTTTCTCTTTTGAACACCACCAAACAAGGTCCGATGCGAGGGAATGGAGGTGATTAGTGAACAAGTTATTTTACTTAATTCACCACTGTAGATACAGCAAAGAAGCTTCTAAAATAAAATAAGTTTTGGTGGGATTAGTATTTACAGCATTCTAATTTGTCTTCCTTCTTCCTCCTCTCCTATCCTCCCCGATACACACATACACACATGTACACACACGCACACATGCATGCCCACACACACATGTACACACACATATGCACACACACACAATTTACCTGGGAAAGTTAACTCTGAGTTTGAAGTAGCTTTAGTCATTGAGGGCATTATTAAATTGTTATGCTACCGGCTTCCCCTGTGATAACCTGAATTTCCTTAAGTCAAATATCTCTTCCTTCAAAGTTACACTTTCTTGATAGAAAAAGAGAAAGCTGAGAGGCAAGATCCATGCTTGATAGACAAGAACCTCTAGGATGCACTGGTCAGGCTGGTAGAGGCCAGAGGCACTCTGCAGATATCTCGGAACCTCCCAAGGTTGCAGCTATTGCTGGTGCACTCTGGGGGGTAAATTCCGGCACTGGAGAAAGAGTGACTGACGAGCAATGGCAAAGATGGGGCTGACGTTTCTCCTAGGTGCGAACTGCTCTAGAGCTATAGCTCCACAAAGGCCAGCAGCTGATGTACATTGCCAGAGCCAGGACAAACCATCATGGAATGAAAATCTGGAATTCTGCTTTTTCTCAAAAAGTAAAGTGACTTTTTCTAATGTTTTTTCATTATCTACAAGGTATATACTTTCTGTGCTCCATCCCGGAGTTATCACTAAATGATCTGCTCCGCGTGGGTGATAGGATCTCTGAAACGCTGACTTAGCAGTCCATCCCCTTGGTGTGACTCACTGAAAAGAAACTTTCTGACTATTCTTATTTAGTGAGTTAGAAAGGTAGAAGATGCCCCCCAGCCCCTTTGCCAGCTTAAAAAAGACATTCTATTATACATACACTTATATATAATGTAAATACGCACACACACACACTTTGGGAGGGTAAAGAGGGGTGTAAGAAAGTAAACTAGCAATAATTTCCCCAATTCCATTGTTTTCGTCTTCTGTCACTTGAAAATCACCCAATAACAGAGTCTGACAACTCAGCGAGTGGTCTTTCACAAGCCTCTAGGTGCCTCTGCTTCCTATTTGTAAAGCAGGGACAAAATACTGTGCTTGTATATTTCAGAGTGTGCCTATCAGGACCTAATGAGAAAATGAATGGGAGCCTGCTGTGACAGAGAAAGTTGTTTACAAATACAAATCTGATGATTCACATGAACTGAGGGGTTTGCCTGGCATGGCTGTGTGTGTATGTGCATACTCAAGTTTATTCCCAACAGAATAAGCCTGAATATCTACAGATCTTCCCTTACCAGCACCTGCCCTTAACATTGTAGTAATTGTGTTTGAGTTTTGTGAAATAATAATCACTAGAGAAGAGAAACTCCCCCCAAAACTGAGAATTCGCATCTGACATCAGTAGGTCCTTTGAGGCCACTGAGTCCTTGTTGCTACTAAGGAAAAGGGTATTCTTAGTTGGTCACATCACGGCTGTGATGAGTCCTTTGCACCTAAATCTGAGTTCTGGCCTCATCTACCAATTCACCAGCAGCTTCTAAGTCCCTAGCAGAGATTTGCTGAGGGTGGTTTGGGGAAGGGCACAGGGAGAATGAAACACTTACATAAAGTCAGTGGGCTGCCCTTTTTTGAATTTATAAACTGCAGGTCCTGCTTTTTGTAGGGGTGGGGGGACAATTCTCTGTTCATTGGTATAGTCATTCTAATCCTTTTATTTCCCATCAGATGCTTTCAAAATAAAGAAATAAATTGAACAGTTAATAACCCCCTTATTCCTTTCCATATCTTTTTCTTAGAGTTACTTAGGACCCCAAGCTGCCTCTGTGTGCCCCAGCACCCCCACTGCACGTCGCCCCCCCAGTGCCTTCAGCTGTGTACTTCTCAGGATGGGCCCTGATTTATCCTCCCGATTCCTGCAGCAGACTTTCCTCTAGGAAATTTACCCCCTCACTGTGGCTTTGTGCACAGTGTCACTGCTGTGCATCAGGGCAGAAGGGCTGGCTGGCTGGCTAAGCAGAGGCAGTGACAGCAGCCTGGAGCAGCCTCCAGGTGCCTCACACAGTCGCAGCCTCTGGATGAATCATGGGCCCTCACATAGCATGTTGCATCTAAGGTGACACCTCATAAGTGTCACCTCATTTATATTCCCAATGCCCCCCAGAGGCAGGGAATCCCACAAAATCCACCAAGGATTGGTGGTTCGTAAGCGGACATCCCCCCAGGTTCCCGAGCAGCAAGGAAGGGGCCTGTGAAGGGGGTTCACATTGTCTCTCACCTGTCACTTCTGCTGTTCAGTGTTGGGTCCCTGTGTGACCACTGCCATGATTCATTCCACAAACATTTCATGTTCCCTGGGCAAAGCACTGAGGAGACTGACCTTGAAACCTCCAACCACCCCGTTAAGGGCTCCCAGGTTGCTGGAGAGCACTGAAAAAGGAACCTAACAGGATGGTGGAGAAGGCTTCTTGGAGGAGGTGTGACTGGGACTAACTAAGAGGGAGAGAGAGTCAGCCAGGGCAGGAAGAGGAGGCAGGCAGGCAGAGAAAAGAGACTGAGCCAGGGCAGGGTGGGGTGAGCCTGGAGCTGGAAAGGAGAGGAGTGAGGTACTAGGACTCAGAGGCCAGGACACAGAGGCCCTCGTTTGTGTGTTGCGCTGACGAGTTTCAACTTGATTCTCAAGTTGTTGGAGATCTAGTTTCAAGTTTTGGAGGGCAAGGCTAAGTGCCCACCTATTCCTTCACTGCCTGCTTTCCATCTGCACCCCCTTAAAACACACAGACACATAATTCCCCTGGTTCAGTTATGTAAAAGGCCTAACATTTTATCATTTTTTTCAATTATTTTTATCATGGTAAGATACAAATAAAGTTTACCATCTTAGCCATTTTTAAGCATACAGTTTAGTGGTGTTAAATAAGTTCAGAATATAGTACGAATACATCCCTCTCCATAACTCTTTTTGTCTTATAAAACCGAATCTCTGTACCCATGAAACACTAACTTCCCATCCCCCCACCAGCCCCTGACAACCCTCATTCTATCTGTCTCCATGATTTTGATACTCAATATTTGTAATTTTTTGATACATGGCTGAGTGAATGAAGAAGTGAACTATTTCTCTGGACTGTCTTGATGTGAACAGGCACCTATGAAATCACTGGGTAGATGGTTTAACATCTTTCAGGACAAGGACAGAAAAATCCCTTTCATCAAGGTAGAATAAAAAATAAGTTTCCAGTGTCCTGGGAGAAGGCCCAGCCTGTGAGGCTTCCTTCCTTGGCACTCAGTTTTCCCAAGCAGGGTGAAAACTGACGGCCATGCTTCATCCCCCCAGCTTTGGGGCACTTCATAAATCACAGACAATTGGTCTTCTTTGATAAGAGTAGAATACTTTTAACGGAAACAAGTATAAAACTAAAAGAAAAATGAGTTTGGAGGACAGTACTCAAAGAAGGAACCAAGAGGGGGCCCATGTTGTTGGAACTTCACATTCTGTATGTTTATTATTTAAATGCAGGGCTTTGGAGAGATGAGATAACTTACAGTAAAGAGCAGAGGAAACATGTACATTGTGCAGGATACGAAACAGGAAACTGACAGTAGTTCATGACTCAGCCTCCTAAGGGGGAGGCTTGCTGCAGAGCCAGCTTCCCCAGCCATGCTTAACATACCTTTCCCCACTGCGCAGCATTCGTCCTGAACGTGTGGGCAAGGACCCTTTCCCTTTCTCAGGGCATTTTTGTTTTGTATGTTAAACACTTACTAAGCTAACTAATGAGACTCTCCCACCAGAACTTTCTGGATATTCATAAATGATTCAGATTGTTTAGGCCTGCCTGTAGTATACTCTGAGATGTTTGTGTACTATTGTAGATGCTCAAAGGCCACTGGACCAAGAATGAACCAGATGTTCCAAGGAGCTGCAGTAGGGGGAGGACAGTCACTTTTAGTTGTCAGGGAAATTGGAAATAAATTGAGTTAACAGATTACTTCTAAGATTCCTTTCAGCCTCACTCACCAAAGCTGATTCTTTGCTGATTCCTACAAATTATTGAGTGTTCATTCATGGATTTGGAAGTTCCCCAGCAATCCAAAGCAAGCCTGAGTTTTTCTTGTCAGTGCCCCACATTTTAAACATGAATACTGCCCACCAAACAGTTCTGTAACTAGTACTCTACTCTATTTTTGGCAGAAATAAAATCTGAAAAGGTGGCTTCTATTTGAAAATTTTTAGGTAGTCTAAGACTATAAAAAAAAATGGTCCTGGCAAACTTAGGCTCTTTATATCAAAAAGTCAGGCCTCTTATTCCTAGAGGGTTTTGTAGTGTTTTCATTTTGACAGGAGGCTCTGTAGTCTGGGGTTGTTTATGATGATCGGGGGCCAGCCCCATGTCTAGGCTGTGCCCTAGTAGGGAATGTCAGGCAACAGAAGCCGGCAACCTCCCCCCCTCACACCTCCAATCTGCTCACACTTAAATCCCACCTGTACAGCATTAGCAGGTTTTGCTCCCATGGTTATAGAATGTGGAGGCCCCCAACAAGAAGGGAAACACAGTTTGAAGAGACAGAGATGTCAAAGAAAGACCCTGCCAACTCCACAATTTCTCCCAGGGTCAGCCCTGTTAGGGTCATAGAATAAAAAGCATTCTGGTCTGAAGGATCTTAGGGAAAAGGTAGTTAACCCCACATTTTACAGAAAGGCAAACTGAGGCCCCAAGTGGGGAGGTACATTGCCCAAGGACACTCAGCTGGTCAGCCTGCAGTGGGTCTAAAGCCAGTGTTTCCCAGTGCCCAGACAGAAGGCTGCCTTCTGGAGATAACAGGCACGATTAGCAACAATATTTAAGGGGCCAAATCATTTTGAAAAATGAAAACTGAAATGGCTGGAGAAATAAGAGAAAAATTTCAAAATGGCTTTCTGACTCTGGGTAAACAGTAACCACATTTTTTTTGCCTGTTGGAGGCCTGGTTTTTAATCACTCCACAAGCAGTTTTCATTTCTGTAGTAAAATTGCTTGTGGTTCTATTTAATTTGTTTCTGCAGGAGCCAGCTTTGGTGAAGATCTCCGAGGAGCTGGCAGGCATTTTAGCACAGCACGCACAGCCAGTCAATGCGAAACGGTTCCCGACGTGGAGGAAATTCCTCCAAACATTTCTCCATCAAGGTAAATAAGACTGTAAAGTTTCTATTGAGGGTTAGTTTGCACAACCTTGAATTCTAGTTTTGGGTCAAACTGGGGCCAATTTAAATGCCTTGCATCTCTTGCGTTGGTTAGAAAAGTGTCCTGACAAGCAGACTTTTTTTCTCTTTTAAACTTTGCCTAAATATTTATCTTGCACTCAGCCTCTGAAGTAAATAGGAGCTGAGCATACCAAGCATGGCATGCATAGTTTAAGATTCGGGCCCTTTTCTTGCACTACAGGCTTCTCCTGAGGAACGGGCTTTGGAATCAGATGACCTGGTCTTGTTCTCATCTGTGACCTTGAGCAAGGTTCTTAAGTTCACGGGGTTGTTGGGAAGATTCAATAAAACAGATATGGAAGTTTCTACCACAGAGCCTGACTCAAAACAGGTCTTTAGTAAATGTTAGTTTCTCCTACCATTTTCTAGGAGAGCAGAAATGTTTTCACCTCCATCTGAAGGTAGAATTTCTAAATAAGAAACCTTTACTATCCTTTCAGCCTCTCCCTCCTACTCATCTTCATTTTCTAAGGACATTATTAGGAGGCCCATGGATGAGGGAGTGAATGGAACAATCCTATGAGTTGGGTACCATTATCACCTTCATTTTATAGAGGGGGAAATTGAGATACAAAAGATTAAGTAACTTGCTCCAAATCAGTCTGTTAATACATAGTGGAGCCAATGAAAGACTACTTCCATGTTGCTTCAGGTATCTTTTGTAGAATCAGTGGGTATATTTACCAAGGAATACATTTTACCTCAATGTATGAGAGAGCATCAGAAAGACAGATCTGTTGGTTGTTGAAATACACTGGGTGGGCAGGGTGGGGTGGGAGGGTGTAGTGAACACTCTGCTAATAGATGATTTAAGCAAGGGGTTGGATGGTCAGTCATCTAACAAGAGTGCTGCGAAGGGATTCCTGCCTGAGGCAAGGAGAAGGCAAGATGCTGCATGGTCTCCAGTGTCCTCTCAAATCTAGAATTCTGGGAATTTATACATTCTCACCCACTGACAGAAAAGTAAAACTAATAGAATTAACCCACATGCATAAAATGGAGAATATAAGGTACCTACAACAAAAAATGGCCCAGAGTGAGAAATTCTTTTTAAGTTACGAGGAGAAGACAATGAACGTCTCCAGCTTCATCCAGGACAGGATGTTATGGACCTTCCAGATTGTCCAAGGTCAGTCTGAGAAACCTTTCTATAATCTATTTATTTTTGTGTAAGCCTCATAGCTTAGAACAGGTTTTCCCAGCCACTATCTTCCCTGAGCTGTATGACCATAAACTTAGGCTTTGCATTGACCACCTGTTCGTCTCTATCCTTCCTTTCTCTCAGCCGTGTTGTAAATACAGTGCCTATTTTGGGAAGCAGAACAAGCTTCCTAAGCCAATTTTACAGATGAAGAAGCAATCTCAAAGCTAGGAAACAACTAGGGCAAAATCACATGACAAATACGTGGTGAATGGGTACAGGGTTAGACCCTACAATTTTAGCACGTCTTAAAAATCTGGTTCTAGTAAGTCACGTGTTTTCAAACCTCTGCCTGGCTCTGAGCACAGGGCATGCAACAGGACTTGCATAAGTGACCATGCCAGGCCATTCCCCCAGGCTTCTGAACTCTAAGGTCACCATCTCCCACCGTCTTCCACCACTGCCTGTTTCATTTCAATTCTGCTCTTTCAAGTGTGCTTACGGCCACAAAATGTGCTACAGATTTGATTTCTACATTGTCACAGGATCATATCAAAGGCAATACACTTTTTAAAAAGAGAAATTAATTGTTTTGAAAGGGAAGATATTAACAGTGAAAAGACTATGGTCATGATGCTGAGATGACAGTACAAATAAGTTATTTGGAAGGGGAACATGAATGTAGTCTGTAGGTATAAAGGTAACATGTTTCCACTGAAGTGCTATCTTTCAAAATATAGGTGGCGGCTAAAGCCACAGTTAACTGAATCAGAAAGACTCGGTAACTTGTTTTTGTGGATTTTGTTGTTCCGTTGCATTTGCCTTGCCGGCTCCCAACAACTGGTATTAGGGTACAGTACACACTAATAGGCCTCATTTGAAGAAAAGCGGATCTCAAACCATCCAAATGGATAAATCAGTTTTCCTTCTGAAACTCGGGTTTCTTTAGGGCCAGCTCCAACCAAATGGATAGACATTTAAGGAAAGTACCTTTTGTAGAAAGTAACAGATGGCTGCATTTGCGAACTGCTAAAATCTCAGGATTTAATCGTCTATGCTGTTCAAAGCCTGTGGACAGAGGTTACCTCCCAGCAAATTTGTGAAATACATGCCAAGTTTAGCTTAATACTGTCAGGCTCCAGAGACTGTCCTGTCTCAGGAGTGCTTAGTGTTCTTACTTTTATGTTATGTTATGTAATTCTTTGTAAATAATATATATTTTTAAATGTCCTATTATAAAAGGGAATATGTAGTAAGATTTGTGTTAGGCCCAGAAAGAGAAAACCAGGACCGTGTAGCTTTTGTGGACACCACAGAGTTAATTCACAAAATTAGCCAGGGCTAATATTGTTGTTGTGACTGAGCATCAAATGCACCTCTCTGACTTTTGTTATTCAAAGCAAAAGGTAATGTGTGATAAATTATAAAGCTGCCATTATGAGTAAGGAGGGGGCACCCCTGTTCCCAAGAATGGCAGCATCTCCTGGCTCTATATTTTTAAAAGTGTTTTACAATTGGCTTTGTATAACTGATCATTTTGACATAATGGTCAGTGTTCTCTTATGCCTGATAAAAACCCTAGCCTGTCAAAACTTCAAAAAGTAGTGAAGTTGAACAGAAAGAACACTGATCATCAAAGTACAAACTGTGGACTATGGGCAGTTAATTCCCCCTAAGGGGTTAGCCTGAAGTTGTTAGGTTCGTTGTTTATATAATGAATGGGCATAAACTTGATGGTCTGCACAGGGCCTTCCTGATCATGATCAGAATCAAAACCAACAGTCATTAAGTTGTACTATGTGCCAAACACTGAGCTAAATACTACAGACACTGTCTCTAATATCCACAACAATCTGCTGAGGTAGGTTTTATTATGCCCGTTTCACAGATGAGGAAACAGAAGTTCAGAGGCTTGAAGCTACCAGCCCAGAGTCTCACAAGACATGGCAGATGCGGGATCTGAGCCCAAGCCCATCTGCCAAAGCCTGGGCTCTCCTCCTGTTATAAATAGGCACAGTCCACGTGAGTCAGTCCTTTCATCTACTCCGTGCTCTCCCCACCAGGAGGCGTGGCTGAAGCGTACCCACCTGCGGAAAGTGTCACCAACCTGACAGTGGACATGCTGATAGAGCCCAGTGGAGAAGTCAGGGTGCTGTCAACAGGGGACCAGTTTCATGCTGACGGCCCCTTCATCTCCTCTGGTATCACCATGCCTCAGACCTCCGTGGATCCCCAAGTTCTCAATTCTTTATGCCTCCAAATTGGAAATGCTTGTAAAATGAGAAATGTGGTTGGTTACTTTTCTATAGACCTGGTGACTTTTATTGATCCAAGCACCATGGAGCAGCAGGTAAGTCGTCTTGATGCCACATGAAATGCTAAAATATTTTAAGACTCCATCCCGTCCACATGCATGCAACAGGGAATATCAGGGAGCTTCCTGGGTTCACTGCTCCTCAGATGAGCTGAGCGGTGAATTCAGCATTTATACATATGATCCATGCCAGTCCATGGGAAACCAGATTTTATGTCTGGAAATACAGGACCAGGGTCTCCTTATTTGGGTGCAGTGACATTTAAATGACTGCAACTCATCCTGCATAGCTCTGTCAGTTGGACCTGAATTCCACCCTTGAGTGATCTCCCTGTGTCTTATCATGAGAATATTTTAGGCCATCCAGGAATTGAACTTGACTAGAATCTGTGCTTGAAAAGAACATCAATCACTAGGAAGGAGTTAAAACTCCCTGTTTCTGTTCCTTTTCTTAGCAGTAGTTCACCAGCAACTTAAGTAGGCAATTTTTTTCTTCTAAAAAAATGTATTGAGAAATATTCCATAAATATGAAAAAGTCTAAGTAATAAAATAATGAACACCACATGCCCTCACGCAGCTTACAAAAGAAAGTGGTCCCCAAACCACCTCCAGTCCGGTAACTCCTCGCCAACCCTCCTCACCCGGCCCTTCCTTCTCCCAGAGGCAGCCGTCCTACACGGGGGCTTTGACTCCTTTCCCCATCTTTCCACTTGTACTGCCCATGATGTACCCATAAATACGAAACAGTTTCATTTTGCATGTTTTTAAACTTTTTATAGATAACATCCTATATGTAATTATTTTACAACATGCTTTTATTATTCAATATATCATCTGTGAGATTCTTCGTATGAACATGTGTGGCTCTCATGTATAATATTCTAGATAAATAATATTTAGCCTTTTTTGCTTTGCTCCTTCCACCAAAATTATAATATTTAAATTCACTCCTTCATCATGGACCAGTTTTTAAAATGTTCAGTTCCTCTTCTGTTAGTGTTGGGTGACCAGACTTCTGTCTAAATGGTGAAAAGGCCTCCTGCCCTCCTTCTCCTGATACCCTCTGGCCATCTAACATTATAAATATACTTTAGTTGTTTTGTATTCATTATTCTCGGTTTTACAATTCTCCGTTCCAGTCAGGTGATGGTTTCAAAGTGAGAGTTTATGTTTTAGGCGGTATTCAGCTTGTTATAATCATTTTCCATTTGCTTTCCTGGGCCCTCCATCAGTTTCACATTCCTTTCTCAGGCCTGCACATTAAGAAAGAAAAGGACCAACTGAAGGGCATTCAGAAATCTGTGTGGAATGGAGGAAAGACAGAAATAGTGCCCCCTGGTGGAGGAGCTGGTAGCGCTGAAGCAGGGAGAGGAGAAGCAAACGAAGCTGTCTTCCCCAAACGTTTGTCATAAGTAAGAAAATCCACGATCCTGAAGGTGGTAGGGAGACGGAACTGCTGGGACAGCTGAACTGTGGTTTTTATTTCATTGAGTTTGTTATACAGAAAACTGCACGCAGCAGTGAGGAATCTTTCCCAAACACAGAGCTGGTCCTGTCCCTGGGCTTCCAACCCTTCCAGGTCTGGGATAAAGGGCCCACTCTTGGCTTGGCAGGTCCCATGTGCCTTGCCAGTCTTCACACCCTAACTGCCAGCCTTTTTCTCTTTTCCAACCACACAGACCTGTCTTAGTTTCCCCTTACTCATCACTACCTTCCACCACCGGGCCTTCACACATGCTGCCCCTGTGCTTGATATGCTCTTGCCTCTTTTTTATCTAGTTAACCCCCTTCCTATCCATCATATTTCAGCTCAAGCCACACTTTCTTAGGGAAACCTTCCCTGATCTCCCTGACAAAGTTAAATTCCCCTGTTCTAGTTCTCATTATCTCATGCCTCTCCTTCATACCACTTACCTTAGTTACAATTTAAAATTTATTTCCATGATTATCTGATTAAAGCTATCTTCCTTTGTAAACTATAAGCTCCCTAAGCAGATGTACTGTCTCTTATTTTCCCCTGCTCAATTCTCAACACTATTCTGCTCTGGCACAAAGTAGTTGTTCAGTAAATATTTATTGAAAGAAAGAATGAATGATCAAGAGAAGTAGTCTAACAGATGCTGCAGGGTGGTACCAAGGCTTTTAGAGAAAGAGCTCAGACATCAGTTGATGGATGAGATAAATAAATATTAACCCAAGATTCTCTGATTTTATCATACTATGATTTTTCTTTGTCCCTTCCTACTAGTATTTGAGTATATGGCCCTTTGTGTTACAGTTGTCAATGGAATATTGTAGGAAGTTCTTAGCACACGAAAGGGTGTTTCTACATTGGCAAGGGAAGTATGTTAGCTCTGTGTGTGTGTGTGTATACACATATATATATTGCAAAATCACTGGCATGTTCTCTAGCCATTTTGCAAGTAACATCATTTCAGAAAGCATCTTACTTTCTTTTCTAGTTGGCATGCTTGGTGGTGTCAGTGAAGAGACTGGTATATCATCAACCTCTCATTTTTGCCAGTCTAACAGGGAGAAAATTGTTATCTTGTCTTCAATATTTCTTTATTAGTGATGATGAACATCTTTTCATTTGTTCTTTTGGCTATTTATATATCTTGTCTTAATTGCCTTTACCCTGTCTTTTGACCCTCTCAAATTGGACAATGATGCTAATGCTGGTTTGTAGAAGCTCTTTATATATACGGAACTCTTATCCTTTAACTGTTATTATGAATGTTGCAGATATCTTCTCCCAGATTGTCATATGTAGCTTTTCTTTTTTCCTGCCATGTTTCTCCATCATAAAATCACTATTTTTTTCCTTTGTAATTGATAGTAATATTTTGTGGAAAGATATTCCAAGAATATACCAATGTCTTATTCCTCACCAAATTTCCACCCACCAAATAGCATCTGTTGCCAACTTTCTCCTGAGTCAGCCACCACTATGATACCGGTAGTTTTCTATTTCTATCATGCTCTCTACATTTATTAGTTGGTAATCTGCTGCAAGGAAGAGTTTTTCCTTCTCCATCTTTCATTTATATATTGCATGCATTTATGTATTCACTCCAGTTTGAACCCAGGAGTTTCTATTCTCTTCAGTCAGTTTTGTATTTTGATAATTTCATCATTTTGATGCTAAACTGTCCCAGATTTGACACTAGTGGGAGACCCTTCAGGGTGGCTCTTGTGTCCTTTTGATGTGTCTTCATAATTCCTTGAGCATTGTCTTACTTTCTAGCACAATGAGGCATTCCAGGTTCATCTTATACTTTTCCTCCCCCCGACCTAAGATCAGCCCAAAAGCCCTGGGTCCTTCTAGTGAAAGATGCTGTTAAGACCTGGGCTGTCTGATTTCATTGCTACTGGAATGTCATTGCTACTGGTCTTTCTCAGTGGGCAGAGCTAGGAAATGTATGGGTTACATGTATATATATATATATATATATATATATATATATATATATATACACACACACAATACACACAAAGCATATATACATAGATATAGATATGCATATATATATATATATATACACAAATCTATATATATACATATATGTGATATATGCACATGCATGCATCTATAACTATTTCTATGTCTATCAGTGTATATATTTTAAAACCTTGCATCCCTGCCAATATCTCTAATTCCAATCTAACACCTCAAGAGTCTTCCTAGACTTCTCTTTTTTCACACTTAAAAATAAACACCTTCTCACAAGTAATGAATCTATAGCATCTTACTATGCTGATAGACAGTGACTGCAATGGGGTGGGGGGGGACTTGATAATATGGGTGAATGTTGAAGCCACAATGTTGCTCATGTGAAACCTTCATAAGATTGTATATCAATGATACCTTAATTAAAAAAATAAATATAAATAAATACCTTCTCTAACAAGGAGAAACCTAAGTTTCTTTATCCTCAATATACTTACTTATTTTCTCAGTCAATATATTTATTTGTTCAGTGTAACCAATCTCCCAACTAGTCCTGTCTTCTTCACCTGCCACATCTGTGCCCACCCCTGTGCCTCCTGAACGTGGATACTGAAACCTGTCATTTGTGTTTGGAGATCATCATTTTTACCCAGTTGTGTTTTGTGCATTTCCACCACCAGTCTTCACAGCATCCTTCCCTCTTGGAATACAGTCTTTCTTACTTGCTTCATCATAACTAAGACTTCAGATAGTTAAATCCAGCTCGTTTCTTAAATTACTATATTACCTTGAGTTTGTCACTTTCTCTCATCTTCAGTTTCCTCAGCTATACAATGAGTAGATTAGCTTATCTGACTTTTGAGAAACTGTCCAGTTAAAAAATTATTTCAAATTAATATTTTCATAATACTTATTTCTTATAGTCAAATTTTAATAATAATAGTAAAAATTTACCTTTTAGAAATATCACAAGAAAATAATCACAAAGATTTATGTACACATACATTTTATAAAAAGAAAAAATACATACACATTTAGAGCAAAAAGAACCCAAAGAAATGTAGGGTTTATATATTGGGAACATCAGGCAGAACACATGGTCTTTGGGAAAAGGGCCAGCCCCTGGGAACTGGAGCTGGCAGGAGCATAGTAGTCCTGCCAGCGGACTGATGTTCAAGATTTCAGTTCCCTAGGAATGTGGAAGTTCCAGGCTTTCAGAGACTCCATGCTGAATTCATGGAGCTACAAGATAGCCATGTTGTAGATGTGGCCTTCCCACATGAAGATAAGGGGAGGGGCTCTGCCCCACATTACCTACCATGGAGGTTCCAACACTTAAGGAGCAGCAAAAGCTATTCCCATACCTTAATGGGTCCTGCAACTAGGGCCCTAATGGGCATTGTCTACTGGGCTCCAAGAGGGCCATGAAACACTTACCAAAGACTTCAGATTAAGAGAGAGGCTAACATGGTCATTGAACAACCTTCCGAGGGCCTACTCTGGCCCTATGTTAAGATGCTGAGGGAACAGAGAAAAACAAAATATGTTCCCTGTCACGAGGGAGTCCACTTCACATCATCATCCAATTTTATCTGATACACATGCACACAACTGTTGTATATTCTTACTGGTTCCTAGACATAAATTTTGTCTCTGTGAGATGTGTAAATCCTCTAGAAAATGCAACTGGAACTTACATTTTTTACATATCTGTGATGTCATCTTGTAACCTCTCTCTAATGCAATGATAGCTGCATGGCAGTTAGCTGATTTGGCGGGCTCTTGGGACTTCTGGAATAGCTGGATCTGTTGAGCTTACTTATTCACTTCTGTGAAATTGTAAAAGAAAGACTAGTGTTCATTGAGCATCTATTATGTAAAAGCCATTATGGTAGGCGCTAGAAAGCTGCACAAGAAGATACAACAGAAGCGGAGATGCCTGCCCTTAGGGAGTTCACAATCTTGTTGGAGAGATAGACTTGAAAAATGAATTACAAGAAAAGGCTTAAGTGACAACTACATAGAACAATAAAAGAGACATCAAAAAGGTAATGTTGGTGTAACTGCCTTCTGTTTGGAGCAATGAAGAAAGGTTTTTACAGAGTAGGTGGGCTTTGAACTGAAAGAGAATTAGGATTTGAAGGAAAGTGAAAAAGACTGTATTCCAAGAGGGAAAGATGCTGTGAAGGCTGGGGGTGGAAATGCACAAAACACACCTGGGTAAAAATGATTATCTAGTCTGACAAACATCTGATTTGCCCCATAAAAATATGCATTTATATATTATTTTCTAGTTCCTTTTCTTTTATATTAAAGTCGCTAAACAAATAGATTGGCAAAGATGCTTTCTGTTAAAATTCCTGGTTAGAAACTTCTTTGTTTTCAGATAATTGTGAACTTTTGAAATAACTATCTCTGTTATGAGCATTGATAGTTACTACTTTTTTTAAAAAGCAATGGAAACCCAATCTTTAAGATAAGGAGTTTAGATGGAAAAGAGCTGCAGGTGACTAGGGATGGACCTTCCTGCACATAAAAGGTAATTATTAAAGGAAATGAAACTTGTTACAAATTTTGAGGACACATAAAGATGGAGACACTGATGTATATCAGAAAATATCCCATATATTTCGGAAACTGTTTCTAAGAATTTCTAAATATAAATATATCTGCCTAGAATAAAGATACACCTGAAACTATTTTCACTGTGATAGGTAATGGGTTCTGCCCCCAGTCTCTCCACTAGCCAGTTGTGATGCTTTAGACAACTCACTGGACCTTGCTGAGCCTCGCTTTTTCTTTGACAAATGGTGAATTCCCACACTCCTTTCCACAGGATGTTCTGAGAGGCTGGGCAGATAAAAGGTGCTGTTCTTATTCAATCAAATGGCATAATCACATGTAAAGCTGCCACCCGAGCCCTCAGCAGGTTCTCAAACTGTGAGTGGAATCTGAATTGAATTAGCATTATTTTTAAAAGTCAGTGAGCATTACCATCACCTCAAAGTGATATATAAGCATCAAAAGCGAATATATTTATTTCAGAGAGTAGAAAAACCAAGGTCTACAGAAATATCATAACTCCTTTTTATTCATTGCTGTATACCTAGCATCATGTCTAGCATATAATAGATCCACAATAAATATTTATTAAATGAATGAATGAATGAATACTTCTCTCTGAGTTCCCCTCTAGTATTCTCATTTGCAAGATCTCCCTATCTCTGTTTTCAAGGTAAACTAGGTATTCACCAAGGGACCTCAGTGAGATTTACTTTTTCTCTTTAGGGAAGGTATTTTATTTATATATAAGAAGGTTAACAGTGTATATATAAATTAAAATTTAATAGGTCTTTGGTATAAACAGAAGTGCCTATTATTCAGTGTTTTTAAATGCTATAATAGGCACATGGGTAATCACAAGCTAATACCTAGTGGAGGAAAAACAGATCCCAAAGGGTTTTAAAGCATTAAAGTAAAAGACCTGTCCTTTAAAAGGTCTGTATCTTTGTGTCAATGAAACAGACCTGTAATATACAAGTAATAATAATAAGGATGGTGGTGATGATAGCCTTTACAATAAACACAAAGACAATGATGACAATAAATTTTACAGTGCAAATTACAATTCTGTTTCTTAACACCAAAAGAGCAGGTAAACTAATGGCCAACTGTGTTACATAGAATATAACTGTATGTGACTGTCCTTAAACACTGGGTTAACACCTTACATTGTAAACTTTAACCTTCACAAAGATTGAACCCATGTCAAAACACCAGCTCTTGGGTAGAACCTTGGTTGGCCTACCTATAATAGACTCCATTCCTCTGTTTACATCCAGTTGTCCTACCAAGGACTTCCTCAGATGCCCGCTCTCCTAACAGAGATCCTTGCTTTCTTTCAGATGAAACCCAGATACTTCTCTCTGGACTCTGAAGTCTTTAACTAACTTGAATCACTAGAAACACTGCCAGGGCAGGGAAAATCTGGGCACTCACACTGCCTGCTGCGCTTTTCAGGAGGCACCACATTTCTGCAGGACTCAGGAGGGCAGCAGGTAGAAAGAAAGGAAAAGGCTCCCTGTTAATGCTAAGAAGGACCAGACGATTCTCCACATACAGGTGTTTATACCTTGCCCACCAGCGTCACAAAACCAAAGTGGAGTGGCCCTTTCCCACTTCCTGCTGTCACCTGTGGTCAAGACACTTTGTGTGACAAATTTTCCCTTTTCCAAGTTTTGCTTAACATTCATTTTAATTTAATATTACCTGCACCATAATGTTGGGGTGACAAAGTACAGGGTAAATCACTCTAGGCCTTACCTATTTCAAAACAGCCCTGAAAGCACCCTGCTTCTGTCATGTGGTACTAACTGTTTTTCTCATTGATCAAATCCAAAGTACTCTCCAGGACAGCAAGCTTGGTGGCTCCCTTGGCCAAAAAATGCATTCCCATCCTGCCTCCCACATGCCACCTTCATTCCTATGGCTTGCCTTTCCCTTCTTTTCTGTTTGTACACAACTTTCCTTCTCTCAAAACATGTTTCAAAATCTAACTCCTCATGGAAACTACCTGAATTAATCCTCCTTCAATGCCACTTCATTCCCTAGCCTCTCAGAGCTGAGATATAGTGTTGATGGTCAGAGTAATTATTAATGATAATGTTAACTACTGACTGAATTTTTGTCATGTGCCAGACACACTGTCCTGTAATATACATGTACTATTCCTAATACTAACACCCTGAGAGTGGGTATTACTATCATCCCTAACTTACAAATGAGTAAACTGAGACTAGAGTGATGTGTTCAATATCATACAGATAGTGACAAATCCAGGATTCAAACCATGACTTAGCTGGCTGACAAGACCATGATCTTGTTCTCACAGCAGATACTCACCATGGTAGTACACTGAATTGACGGTGATTTCCTTTGTAAGTCTCTCCTCCGTCCTAAACCACCATCACCAAAAAAATGTATGTTTCTCTTGTATTTCCTCAATATGCTTGTTGAATTGAATTGAACAGCTTAAAGCCAGAAAACACATCTCCTTTTTTTTTAAATATATTCCATCCTTGTGCTCTGCACATAAGGTAATCATTAAATGTTAATGACTAAACAAAATGGAATAAAATCAGCATTGTAGTAGGCATTTTTAAGCTTTAAGAGTTTAAATGAGCAAGCCCATACCCAGCACCACAGCTGGGAGCGCCATATTGCCATTAAGCCAGAAGGTGGATTCACGGGATGGGAACATTTGAAAACAGACACCACAAGAATGGTTAAATCAGTTTTCCAAACCACTTTCTACAAGTAGCTACTGCTTCCTCCCCCCCGCCCCCATAATAATTTCACAATGATTAGCCTGCTAGGTAAGAAATCCCAGGCAAAAACCTGAGTGTCAAGAAGTTTAGAATGACACTAAGTATTGGCCAAGGTAAGAAGCAATGTCATTCCAATCAAGCCAGTTAAAAATGGAAGAGAACCACCAACAGATTTCTATTATGGGCTTCATCTTCCAGGATAAATATCTTTGTTCTTATCATTAAATTGATGAAATGCAATCTCACATCCAACACATATGAATATCAATGTGTATTTGGTGAGGAATAGTGTCTTATGCTACCAATTTCTGCTTCCTTTTGCTTTCTTTGAACATAGCACAAAATTTTCCACTTTTTGCCAAAACCTTACTATGTAGCTTTTTAACTTAATTAAATATATAGGCAATTACTGACACCATCTGTCTTCATAGAAAAAGAACAAGAAGTGACACAAAATACTGGGGTTCTGAAGGGAATATTTAGCAAACAAAATCTCCTAGCTCCTCTATAGTGATATTTACTTTTAGGAGTTCTTATGTTATTTTAAGTCATTTATGTGTTTTAGAAGTAATGAATTTGAGCTATACTTAAAATGTGGTGGCTTTGTTATGATTTTTTAAAAAGAAAATATCAAGTAATCCATTGCCTTTTCAGTAAAACAAAAACTTAAACATGCCGTTGAACATCTGTTACTAGTACAGTCTAACACAGCACTTAAAATCCTTTAAAATCCCTGAAAACCTTATAAAGTTACATGAATCTTTTGCATAAATAGAACTGCTTTAACAATATGTGTATTCCCTTAAACATATATTTTGCTTTCTTAAATATAAAACTCATTGTGTTGTCTATTGTTCCAAGCCCTTACGAATAAATAAATGAAATGTCTTCACTTCTTGAGGGAGCCTGTCTTCTCCTATCATGCCATATTTCTAGCCTACTCTAGAGCACCTACTTATTTATGTATGTTTTTTTAAACATATTTCAACCTATCCACAATGTTTAAGTACGTAAATGATGTCAAACCAACCCACTAAAACTTGGTCAGGCTAAGTTAGGAAGCAACATAAATACAAGTCCAAATAAATCAATAAAATTCATATAGGGAGGAGGTAGGCAGGAAATACAAAGGAATTATAGACAAGTCACATACGGCTCCAAGAAGAGCATGGAATTGGCAATTACCACCAAGGAGGACAACTGGGTTCTCCTGCAGCAGTTCCCTGAACTAGAAGAGGAGGTTTTGAACTCCATGTGCAGCAACTAAGTGCCATCCCCTCTATAAACAGAAGTGTGCAAGAGGATAGAACATCTCTAAAGAGGCTCCATATAAAGAAGATAATTTTCAAGACTCTGGCAAAAAAGATGGTGGAATAGGAAAGCAAGGAGGAAACCTCTTCCCACATACACCACATATACACCAAGGAAGCTACTTTAGCAAAAACAACTAACTCTGAAAACAACCTGAAGAGTGCAGAATAGAACCATCTACACCTGGTGAAAAAGAAAAGACTACACAGAAAAAGGTAAAGTGTCAGAGCCACTATCAAGTGAAACACAAGCACTTCTCCCATGCCAGTCCAAGTGGGAGGCAGAGGAACACAGCACGGAGCAGATAGTGTTCAGGAACTCTGCACACCTGGTCCTGGAGATCTTCTCTGAGAACTTGAGTCCACACTGCACTGCACTTTGGTTATTAACAGGGCTAGACACCAGGGTGAGTCAGAGCACTCTGGGAGGCTGAAACTCCTGCCATTTGTGGAGGATAGGCACACTCCATCAGCCCTGCTGATATCCAACACAGAATTGGTGGAGAGAAAGATTTACCAGCAGCAGGAAGTGTGCCAGAGGGGCAGGGGCTGGATGGAACTCTCTCCAGAGGAGAAAGGGCAGGTGGCAACACTGCCCCAGCCCTTCCTCAGCCCAACTGGTTGGGTGCTTGTGGGATCTGGCACCACATGCTCCATCCCCCTAACTAGCAACTCAGCCCTGAGGTGCTTCTCTGTGTACTTGCCAATCCACCCAGCCCAGCAGTGATCAGACTTTACTGGCTGGCAGGTGGAGGGAGACTTTGCTGCCTGCCAGGCAGAAGGATTCTTGCCCAGCTCCCAGCCTCCCTCAGCCTAACTGGGGGGGTGCCTGTAAAAGCCAGCTCCAAACACCCCTTTTTCCTTACTGGTGGCCCAGCCCAGCCCAGCCCAACACTCCTCTGTGCACCCACCACCATGTGCATCTGCCACCCTCACCCTGTTGGCCCAGCAGTACTGCCATCACTGCCTGGCAGGCAGTGGACACCCCACCCACAACGATCCCAGGAGAAGTGCCTCTGCACGGCCCACAAAGGGCCTCTGCTGACAGACACCAACCACTGCTAGCAGACAGGCAGAAAGGTGGCCCTGCCCAACAGCCCACCAACAGCATCTGTGGCTCTACCACAAAGGAGAACCAGGCACAGGTGATCAAAGAGTTTTGAATTTCTGGGCACTAGGGGATGCCTTCTTCATGAAGCCATTACTGTCTAGATCAGGAGGCACAGTGGATCTACCTAATACAAAGGAAGAAATACAGAAATCCAGACAAAATGAGGAAGCAGAGGAATATGTTCCAAACAAAATAACAGGATAAGACACCAGAAAGATGGCTAAATGAAACAGAGATCACCAAATTCTTGATAAAGAGTTCAGAGTAACAGTCATAAATATGCTCACTGATCTGTGAAAATATTGACAATCTCAGGGAGAACTTCAAAAAAGTGACAGAAGATTTGAAAAAGAGCCACTCAGAGCTGAAGAATACAGTAACTGAAATGAAATATACAATGGAGGGAATGAATAATAGATTGCTACAAGTAGAGGAGACAATCAATGAGATGGAAATAGGGAACAGGAAAACAACAAAGCTGAGAAACAGAATAAAGAATCTCTAGAAACAAGACACTGCTAAGAGAGCTATGTAACAACTCCAAACTAAACAGTATTCACGTAATAGGGGAACCAGAAGGAGAAGAGAGAGACAGAGGAGTAGAAAGTCTCTTTGAAGAAATAACTGCTGAAAACTTCCCCAACCTAGGGAGGGAAATAGACATCCAGGTCTGGAAGCACAGAGAGCCCCTAACAAAAGGCACCCCAAGAAGACAACACCAAGATAAATAATAATTAGAATGACAAAGATTAAGGATAAAGAGAGGGTTCTGAAAGCAGAGAAAGGCAAAAAATTACCTATAAAGGCAGTCCTATAAGGCTATCAGAAGATTTCTCAGCATAAATTTGACAGGCCAGAAGAGAGTGGCATAAAATATTTAATGTACTGAAACAGAAGGCCCTTCAACCAGGAATCCTCTACCCAGCAGGATTATTATTCAGAATTGAAGCTCTCCTTTTTTTTTTAAAGTTTCCCAGATAAACAAAAGTAAAAGAATTCACCACCACTAAACCAACCTTACAGGAAATGTTAATGGGACTTCTATAGATGGAAATATTCTTAAGCCTACATATTTTCCATCAGGGAAAATAAACTCACAGTAAAGGTATTAGACCAATTACTAATTAAGCAAGTTTGAAGTTAAAAAAAAAGCACTAAAATCAACTAAACACAAAATCAGTTAAGGGATACACAAAAATACAGATTTTGACATCTAATACATTAAGTATGGAGGAGGAAGAAGAATAAAAAAGAAGAATCAAACACTTTTAGATTGTGTTTGAAATAGAGTGACCAAATACAGGCTGTCATATATTTAGAAAACTATCTATGAACCTTACAGTAACCACAAGCCTAAAGCCTATAACAGATACAGAGAAAAATTTAAAAAGAGAAATTCGACATTAAAGAAAACCATATTATACAAGAAAAGAGTATAAAAGAAGAAGAAAGGATCAGAGAGAAACTATCAACTCAATAGAAAACAATTAATAAAATTGCAATAGGTACATACTCATCAATAACTACCTTAAATGTAAATGGACTGAATGCACCAATCAAAAGACATAGGGTGGCAGATGGATAAAGAAACAAGACCCATTTGTATGCTGCCTACAAGAGAGACTCATTTCAGACTTAAAGACATAGACTGGAAGTGAAGAGATGGAAAGGATATTTCAGGCAAATAATAGAAAAAAGCAGGAGTAGCAGTACTTAAATCAGGTTAAACAGATTTCAAAACAAAGAAAGTAACAAGAGACAAAGAAGGACATTACATAATGATAAAGGGATCAGTGCAACAATAGGATATAACAATTATAAATATCTATGCACCCAACATAGAAGCACCTAAATATGTAAAACAAATACTAACAGAACTAAAGGGAGAAATAGACAGCAGTACGATCATTTTAGGGGATTTTAACACAGCACTTACATCAGTGGGCAGATCAACTAAAGAAAACAAATAAGGAAACAGAGGCACTGAAAACCACACTGGATCAGATGGACTTAATAGATACCTACAGAACATTCCAACCAAAAACAGCAAGACACCCATTTTTCTCAAGTGCACACGGGTGTTCTCCAGAACAGATCACATATGAGGACACAAACAGCCTCAATAAATTCAAAGATTTAAATTGCACCAAACATCTCTTCAGATCACAATGGTATGACACTAGAAATAAATTACATCAAGAAAACAAAACAAAAAAATCCCACAAACATGGGAGGCTAAACAACATGCCTCTAAATAATCAATGGATCAATGAACAAATCACAGAAGAAATTAAGCAATACATGCAGATAAATGAAAATAAAAATACAACAGTTCAAAATATGTGGGATGGCACAAAAACGGTTCTAAGGGGGAAGTACATAGCAACACAGGCAAACCTCAAGAAAGAAGAACAATCCTGAATAAACAGTCAAAACTCACAACTAAAGAAACTAGAAAATGAAGAACAAATGAAGCCCAAAGTTAGTTGAAGGAAGGAGGGATCAGAGCAGGAGTATCATAGCAGAAATAAATAAAATAGAGAAGAATAAAACAGTAGAAAAAAAATCAATGAGAGATTCAAGATGGCGGCACGAGAAGTGAGACAGAGAATTCCTCCCAAAACCCCATATACTGTGAAAATATAGTTAATACAACTAGCCCTAAAACAGCAACAGGAAAGAAGGCTGCACCAGACTGCATACAGACCTCACAAACAGAGCAGACCTCACAAAACAGGGTAACGTAAGAAAGCCTTCATCAGGCAGGACTGGAGCCCTGCCCCCACCTCAGCTCACCTGCAGGAGAAAGAGAAACAGAGCGGAGAGGGGATGGAAGTCTATGACTGCTCAATACCCAGCCCTGGAGGTCTGCTTTGGAGCACAAACCTACATTGTGTGGTGCTCTGGAGGTTGATGAGGTTGGGGAGCTGGGACAGGCGGAGTGCTTGAGAAACTGAGATTCCGGCCATTTGTGGGGGACGGGGATCCACATCCGGCCGCTCTGGGACAAAGGAAAGGCAGGCGGTCTGTGAGGCTTTCTAGCAGTGAGAGGGCTGCTGAGGGGCGGGGTTTGCACAGAGCTTGCCACATGGGAGAATGGATAGGTGGACAAGGTTGTCTGGGCACACTCTGCCCAGCAGGTTGGGATCTTTGAGGAGCTTCAGGGGCTCCATCCCCCTGGCGGCCTACTCAGCTCCAAGGCCCCTCACTGTGACACGCAGCCTGCTGAGCCTTCCTACTGGCCTGCAGGTACCTGCTCGCAAACTGGCAGTCACTGTGCTGGCGTCAGGCCGGCCAGAGAGAGGTCCCGCCTACAACAGCTAGAGACGCCAAGCACAGAGGCTTACATCTGTGTGCTCAGCCCATTGGCTCTGATACTGGAGACAGGCACTGCAGCCAGGAATCAAGAAACAGCTCTTTCCTCCCCAGGGCACCAGTGCCACTCTGCTACAACCCCCAACCTCACTCTAGGGGCTGAGCAGCTCCAAAGACTAGAGCTTCTGGGCACTAGAGGGCACCACATAGAATTATGATGCATCAAAGGAACCTGGTTCAGGCCAAAATCTCACAAACCCCAGAAAAAGGACCAAATGAAACTGAACTCACCAATCTTCCTGAAAGAGAGTTTAAAATAAAAATCATAAACATGCTCATGGAGGTACAGAAAAATTTTTGTTCAAGAACCCAGGGACTAATTTAAGACAGATATTCAATCACTAAGAAATTCCATATCTGAAATGGAACATACAATGGAGGGATTTAAAAGTAGATTAGATGTAGTAGAAGAGACAGTAAATGGAATAGAAATTATAGAAGAGGAATACAAAGAAGCTGAGGCACAGAGAGAAAAAAAGGATCTCTAAGAATGAAAGAATATTGAGAGAACTGTGTGACCAATCCAAATGGAACAATATCCACATTATAGGGGTACTAGAAGAAGAGAGAGAAAAAGGGATAGAAAGTGTTATTGAGGAGGTAATTGCTGAAAACTTCCCCAATCTTGGGAAGGAGATAGTCTCTCAATCCATGGAGATGCACAGATCCCCCAAAACAAGGGACCCAAGGAAGAGAACATCAAGACATATAATAATTAAAATGGCAAAGATCAAGGATAAAGACAGACTTTTAAAAGCAGCGAGAGAGATAAAAAAGATTACATACAAAGGAAAACCCATTAGGCTATCATCAGATTTCTCAACAAAAACCTTACAGGCCAGAACGGAGTGGCATGATATATTTAATGCAATGAAGCAGAAGGGCCTCAAACCAAGAATACTCTACCTGGTAAGGTTATCATTTAAATTTGAAGGAGGAATTAAACAATTTTCAGATAAGCAAAAGCAGAGAGAACTTACCTCTCACAAACCACCTCTACAGTGCATTTTGGAGGGACTGCTATAGATGCAAGTATTCCTAAGGCTGAATAGGTGTCACCAGGGTAAATAAAACCACACAAAGTAGAACAATTAATTACTAAGCAGATGCAAAATCAAATCAACTACCCCCAAAGTCAATCAAGGGATAGACAAACAGTATAGAATATGATACCTAACATATAAAGAATGGAGGAGGAATAAAAATGAGGAAAAAAAAGAACCTTTAGGTTGTAGCATGTATAATGTAGGGGGGGACACGGGGAAGGCAGTATAACACAGAGAAGACAAGTAGTGATTCTATAGCATCTTACTATGCTGATGGACAGTGACTGTAATGGGGTATGTGGTGGGGACTTGATAATGGGGGAGTCTAGTAACCATAATGTTGTTCATATAATTGTACATTAATGATAGCAAAAAAAAAAATTTCCTGCAAGAGCTGGTTTTTTGAGAAGCTAAACAAAATAGACAAACCTCTAGCCAGACTTATAAAGAAAAATAGAGAGGACAAACAAAATCAGAAACAAAAAGGAATAGTTACAACTGACACCACAGAAATACAAAGAATTATTAGAGAATTCCATGAAAAATTATATGCCAATAAATTAGACAACCTAGAATAAATGGACAAATTCCTAGAAAAGTATAGCCTTCCAAGACTAACTCAGGAAGAAGAAGAAAATCTGAACACACCAATTACCAGCAATGAAATTGAATTGATAATCAAAAAACTCTCAACAAACAAAAGTTCAGGGGCAGGTGGCTTCACAGCTGAACACTACCAAACGTTTAAAGAAGAGCTAACACCCATCCTCCTTACAGTATTCAAAAAATTAGAAGAGGAGGGAGTACTTCCAAACTCATTCTATGAGGCCAGCATCACTCTAATACCAAAAACAGACAAAGACACTAAAAAAAAATTATAGACTAATATCCCTGATGAACATGGATGCAAAAATCCTCAATAAAATGCTAGAAAATCAAGTTCAAAAGTACATCAAAAGGATCATCCAACATGCCCACGTGGGATTTATTCCAGGGATCCAAGGATGGTACAATATTCAAAATCAATCAATGTGATATACCACATTAACAAAAAAAAGGGATAAAAACCATATGATGATCTCAATAGATGCTGAAAAAGCATTTGACAAAATTCAACATCAATTCATGATTAAAACCCCCAACAAAACGGGTATAGACAGAATGTACCACAACATAAGACCATATACAAAAAATCCACAGCTAACATAACACTCAATGACAAAAAGTTGAAAGTGTTTCTTAAGATGAGGAACAAGACAAGGATGTCCACTCTCACCACATATTCATACTACTGGAGGTCCTAACCATGGCAATCAGACAAGACAGAGGTAAAACACATCCAAATAAACCCTAAAGACTCCATCAAAAAACTACTAGAATAACTGGATTCAGCAAAGTTTCAGGATACAAAATTAATACACAGAAATATGTTGCATTCCTACATACTGACAATGAACTAGCAGAAAGAGAAATTAGGATAACAATTCCATTTACAATTGCAGCAAGAAGAATAAAATACCAAGGAATAAACCTAACCAAGGAGGTGAAAGATCTGTACTCTGGAAACTATATGACACTGATGAGAGAAATTAAAGAAGACACAAATAAGTAGAAATCTATCCCATCCTCATGGGTAGGAAGAATTAATATTGTCAAAATGGCCATCCTGTCCAAATTTACAGACTCAATTCAATCCCTATCAAAATACCAACAGCATTTTTCAGTGAACTAGAGCAAATAATCCTAAAATCAATATGGGAAGACAAAATACCCCAATAGCCAAAGCAATTCTGAAAAAGAAAAACAAAGCCGGGGGGATTATGCTCTCTGAATTCAGCTCTACTACAAAGCTATAGCAATCAAAACAGTATGGTACTGGCACAAGAACAGTCCTATAGATCAATGGAACCTGCCGGGGCCTGCCAGCAGGAGTCAAACAGTTCCTGAGTGGGGGCGTCGGGCTGTATATACAAGATGACAGGAGGGCAAACTGGTGCAGAATGCAGAATGCAAAGAAGCTTTATTCTGGCATGGCTTATATACACATGAACTGCCTACAGATTAGATTCACACACCTTTCTCAAGGACCTCAATCCAATCACTTAAGTATTGCCCACAGATCAATCCAATCAGACATTAATCCAATACTTAAGTCACATACGCCTAGGGGCATCTGGTCCAGGTGGCTGGCCTTGAGATAAGACCTCCCTGCATTCCTGAGATACTTGTACCTGGAATTTAGGAAACTTTTCAAGGTTTCTTTCAGAGTCAGGCCCGGTTCAGGCCTTAGATGGAGACTAGGCACAAAAACACAATCAGTCCTGTCCTGTACTCTTGCTCCTTCTGTCCCAACCGCTCTCCACAGGAACCAAATAAAGAGCCCAGATATAAACCCATGCATATATGGTCAATTAATATATGATAAAGGATCCATGAATATAAAATGAAAAAGTCTCTTCAATAAATGGTACTGGGAAAACTGGACAGCTACATGCAACAGAATGAAACTGGATTACTGCCTAACTCCATACACAAAAGTAAACTCAAAATGGATTAAAGACCTAAATGTAAGACATGACACCATAAAACTCTTACAATATATCATAGGCAAAAATCTCATGAACATAAGCATAAGTAATATTTTTCTGGCCACATCAAAATTGAACAAGTGGGACTACATCATACTAAAAAGCTTCTATATTGCAATGTACACCATCAACAAAACAAAAAGTCAACCTACAGTATGGGAGAATATATTCTGAAATGATTCATCCGATAAGGGGTTAACATCCAAAATATATAAAGAACTCATATGACTCAACACCAAAAAAAAAATAACCCAATTAAAAATTAGGCAGAGAATCTGAACAGATATTTTTCCAAAGAAGAAATACAGCTGGCCAACAGGCACATGAAAAGATGCTCTACATCACTAATCATCAGGAAAATGCAATCAAAACTACAATGAGATATCACCTCACACCAGTTAGAATGACCACTACCCAAAAGATAAGAAATAACAAGTGTTGACAAGGATGTGGAGAAAACAGAACCCCCCTACACTGTTGGTGGGAATGTAAATTGGTGCAACCACTGTGGAAAGCAGTATGGGGGTTCCTCAAAAAACTAAAAACAGAAATGCCATATGAACAGGTAATTCCACTTCTGGTAACTCACACTAAGAAAAAAAAATCCCCGATTCAAAAAGATATATGTACCCTTATGTTCATTGCTGCATTATTTACAATACCCAAGATATGGAAGCAACCAAAATGTCCATCAACAGATGAGTGGATAAAGAGGACATAGTACATATACACAATGGAATATTATTCAGCCATAAAAAAGAAAGAAATCCTCCCATTTGTGATAACATGGTTGGACCAAGAAGATATTATGCCAAGTGAAATAAGTCAGGCAGAGAAAGACAAATGCCATATGATTTCACTTACATGTGGAATCTAACAACAAAACAAAATGAACAAAATAGCAAAACAGCAGTAGGCTCATAGACACTGAGAAGTGACTGGTAGTTACCATAGGGGAGAGGTTGGAGTGGATGGGTGGGGCAGGTGAGGAGGATAAAGAAGCACAAAAATTCTCAATCATAATATGAGTTGGTCACAGGGATGGTAGTACAACATGGAGAATATGGCCAATGATTCTGTACCATCTTCCTATGTTGACAGATAGTAACTGCACTAGTTGGGGTGAAGATTTAATAAGGTGGGTAACTGTTGAACCACTGTGTTACATACTTGAAACTAATATATGATTGTGTATCAACTATACTTCAATGTTTTTTAAAGTTACCCATGAAAAAAATTAAAATAAAAATAAAGAAGACAATTTTTAAAGAAATAACTATCCAACTTCTATTCATAGTAAAGATTTATGGTACACCAAAGAATATGCTCTCTCAGATTTGGGGGGGGAACATCTGGGTATGCATTTTGTATTTTTTTATTCACTTGTTGATAAAGGAAATATGAAGAAAGTAATAAAGACTGTATAAAATGCTTATCAAATGAAAGTAGAGCTAAAACTAAGAATTTGTACATATCTGCCATGATTTACAAGTCTTCCAGTTATTTTCCTGAGAGTCAGGAATATATAAAGAAACTGCATTGGATTTTAGAAGAGATGGGCAGAAGGAGGAAGGAAAGGAGGAATGAAGAAAGGAAATACCAACCTTAACAGTTTCTGTCATTTGCTACAAATTGAACCTAAGGGACAAATGGTGTCATGGGGGATCAGTCAGTTAAAAGTAGCCTCTGGGGTGAAGTTTAGGGAGACAGAGGCCTAACGTAACAGCAGATCCCTGACAGGTAAGCCAGTACTGAGGAACACTTATTCAGGTGAAACTACAGCATGGTTTTCAGTCAGCAGCTACTCAACTGGAATTTTCCCAGGGCCCTAAATCTCCACCCATAGATTTCTGGAAAGTGCCACGGACTTTTTTTTTTTTTTTGCTATTATTAATGTACAATTACATGAGCAACATTATGATTACTAGAATCCCCCTATTATCAAGTCCCCACAACATACCCCATTACAGTTACTGTAGTAAGATGCTATAGAATCACTACTTGTCTTCTCTGTTATACTGCCTTCCCCAGATCCCCACCACCACCACAACATTATGTGTGCTAAGTGTAATAGCCCCTTTTCCCCCTTATCCCTTCTTTCACACCCATCTTCCCCAGTCAATTTCCCTTTGTTAACTGTTAGTCCATTCTTGGGTTCCCTGAGTCTGCTGCTGTTTTGTTCCTTCAGTTTTTCCTTTGTTCTTGTACTCCACAGATGAGTGAAACCATTTGATACTCGTCTTTCTCCGCCTGGCTTATTTCACTGAGCATAATACCCTCTCACTCCATCCATGTTGTTGCAAATGATAGGATTTGTTTTCTTCTTATGACTGAATAATATTCCATTGTGTATATGTACCAAATCTTCTTTATCCATTCATCTACTGATGGACACTTAGGTTGCTTCCATTTCTTGGCTATTGTAAATAGTGCTGCAATAAACACAGGGATGCATATGTCTATTTCAAACTGGGCTACTGCACTCTTAGGGTAAATTCCTAGGAGTGGGATTCCTGGGTCAAATGGTATTTCTATTTTGAGTTCTTTGAGGAACTTTCATACTGCTTTCCACAATGGTTGAACTAATTTACATTCCCACCAACAATGTAGGAGAGTTCCTCTTTCTCCACATCCTCATCAGCATTTCTTGTTTGTCTTTTGAATGGTGGCCATCCTAACTGGTGTGAGGTGGTATCTCATTGTGGTTTTAAGTTGCATTTCTCTGATGATTAGCAATGTGGAGCATCTTTTCATGTGCCTGTTGGCCATCTGAATTTCTTCTTTGGAGAAGTGTCTGTTCAGCTCCTCTGCCCATTTTTTAATTGACTCATTTGCTTTTTGTTTGTTGAGGTGTGTGAGCTCTTTATATAATTTGGATGTCAACCCCTTATCAGATATGTCATTTATGAATATATTCTCCCATGCTGTAGGATGTCTTTTTGTTCTGTTGATAGCATCCTTTGCCATACAGAAACTTTTTAGTTTGATGTAGTCCCATGAGTTCACTTTTGCTTTTTGTTTCCCTTGCTCGAGGAGATGCGTTCAGGAAGAAGTTGCTCATGCTTATACTCAGGAGATTTTTGCCTATGTTGTCTTCTAAGAGTTTTATGGTTTCATGACTTATTTTCAGGTCTTTGATCCATTTCGAGTTTACTTTTGTGTATGGGGTTAAACAATAATCCAGTTTCATTCTCTTGCATGTAGCTGTTCAGGTTTGCCAACACCAGCTGTTGAAGAGGCTGTCATTTTCCCACTGTATATCCATGGCTCCTTTATCATATCTTAATTGACCATATATGCTTGGGTTTATATCAGGGTTCTCTAGTCTGTTCCATTGGTCTATGGGTCTGTTCTTGTGCCAGTACCAAATTGTCTTGATTACTGTGGCTTTGTAGTAGAGCTTGAAGTTGGGGAGCATAATCCCCCCAGCTTTATTCTTCCTATTCAGGATTGCTTTGGCTATTTGGGGTCTTTTGTGGTTCCATATGAATTTTAGGATGATTTTCTCTAGTTCGTTGAAGAATGCTGTTGGTATTTTGATAGGGATTGCATTGAATCTGTAGATTGCTTTAGGCAGGATGGCCATTTTGACAATATTAATTCTTCCTATCCATGAGCACGGGATGTGTTTCCATTTATTGAAATCTTTAATTTCTCTCATGAGTGTCTTGTAGTTTTCAGAGTATAGGTCTTTCACTTCCTTGGTTAGGTTTATTCCTAGGTATTTTATTCTTTTTGATGCAACTATGAATGGAATTGTTTTCCTGATTTCTCTCTCTGCTAGTTCATTGTTAGAGTATAGGAATGTCACAGATTTCTGCGTATTAATTTTGTATCCCACAACTTTGCTGAATTCAGATATTAGATCTAGTATTTTTGGAGTGGATTCTTTAGGGTGTTTTATGTCATCTGCAAACAGGGACAGTTTGACTTCTTCCTTGCCAATCTGGATGCCTTTTATTTCTTTGTGTTGCGTGATTGCCATGGCTAGGACCTCCGGTACTATGTTGAATAGAAGTGGGGAAAGTGGGCATCCTTGTCTTGTTCCCGATCTTAAAGGAAAAGCTTTCAGCTTCTCGCTATTAAGTATAATGTTGGCTGTGGGTTTCTCATATATGGCCTTTGTTACGTTGAGGTACTTGCTCTATATACCCATTTTGTTGAGAGGTTTTTTTTTTATCACGAATGGATGTTGAATTTTGTCAAATGCTTTTTCAGCATCTATGGAGGTGATCACGTGGTTTTTGTCCTTTTTGTTGATGTGGTAGATGATGTTGATGGATTTTCTAATGTACCCTCCTTGCATCCCTGGAATAAATCCTACTTGATCATGATGGATGATCTTTTTTATGTATTTTTGAATTCAGTTTGCTAATATTTTGTTGAGTATTTTTGCATCTATGTTCATCAGGGATATTGGTGTGTAATTTTCTTTTTTTTGTGGTGTCTTTGCCTGGTTTTGGTATTAGAGTGATGCTGGCCTCATAGAACAAGTTTGGAAGTATTCCCTCTTCTTCTACTCTTTGGAAAACTTAAAGGAGGCTGGGTATTAGGTCTTCACTAAATGTTTGATAAAATTAATCGGTGAAGCCATCTGGTCCAGGAGTTTTGTTCTTAGGTAGTTTTTTGATTACTGATTCAATTTCCTTGCTGGTAATTGGTCTGTTCAGATTTTCTGTTTCTTCCTGGGTCAGCCATTGAACATTGTATTTTTCTAGAAAGTTGTCCATTTCTTCTAGGTTATCCAGTTTGTTAGCATATAATTTTTCATAGTATTCTCTAATAATTCTTTGTATTTCTGTGGTATCTTTCTCATTTCTGATTCTGTTTATGTGAGTAGACTCTCTTCTTTTCTTGATAAGTCTGGCTAGGGGTTTATCTACTTTATTTTCTCAAAGAACCAGCTTTTGCTTTCATTAATTCTTTCTGTTGTTTTATTCTTCTCTATTTTATTTATTTATGCTCTAGTCTTTATTATGTCCCTCCTTCTATTGACTTTGGGCCTGATTTGTTCTTCTTTTTCTAGTTGCGTTAATTCACCCTGAAAGAATTTCCGAAGTCACAGAGAAGCTTCTGGCACTACACAGTGATTGGGCTATTAATGTTACCTTAGGTATCATGCAAAGAGCTGGACCAGGAGTCAGGAAACTTGGAATTTGATCCCAGCTCTTTCCCTAATTGAGGATTTTGAGCAAGTCAGTTCACCTGCCAGAGTCCTCATCCTTAAACTGAGGTGGGGATGAAGGTCATTTTAGGTCTGTTGGACAGAGCTCTTTAAGACCTCTCTTGGCCCTGAGTATTTTTAGTTTTAGAGATTCTATCACCCACATCATATCAAATGTATTATAATGCAATCTCATGGAATAGGATTTAAACATAACTATGTAAAAGTTGTGTTGCACTTAACTGATGTCAATTTTGTTGATTAAAAAAAAAACATTTGTTATTTTGCAGTTTTCTTTACATATTTGGGAGCCAGTGACTTTTTTTTTTCTCCACCCAGAATCTAAACATTTTGAAGGCCTTTGAAAGTCATAGAGGTCCTAGGCATGGTGGACTACCAGGACCTGAGTGCTAAGTGGCAGGGCCCAGATTTTTTGCTGCTTCTGGCCCACAGGCTCCAAAGGCCCGGTAGAAGGCAACATCCAGGGTGGGTGGTAGAGAAAAATGCATGCTCTAGTTGCTCAGAGACAGCCTTTTGGAGCTGATTTAAATCATGCCCAGAAGGATAAACAAGATTAATAGAGACAAGGGGGAAAGGCTCCAAGATGAATACTAAGTCTCAGTTGCTGATCACAGCCGCATACAAGGGCAACAGCAGTTCGTCTCTCCAAGAGACTGTGCCATCCTAGCCGCCGCCACCAGGTGGCAACATGCCAAGAGGCTGCCGTCCCCTTTGCTGCACTGATTTTTTGATGTAATACAAACAATTCTTCCCAAATATAATCACATGAATATTCTTCTGACTGGAAATTCTTAAAGTGCAGTGTGCCAACTTCTTTGAAATTAATATGAGATATGTTGTTTACCACAACGAAGAGCTTAGTGTTGTCTGGTGATGATCAAAATGGGAAGAGATGTGACTTAGTACTACCTAAGAGAGTATGTTCTCTGTATGCTAGCTGGGATTCCAAAGCCTCTTTTCAAACAGCAACTGAGAAGAGATAAATGTGCTCCCCATTTTGAGAAGCAGGCTAGAATACTGAAGTCAGCACCAAGCAAGTGAGTCCTGCCCCAGACCCTTGTTCCCATGCAGAAGTCAGGGTCCAAACAGATTTCTGACTGCTGGACTTCATAATAATAATACCACACAGTATCTTATGTAGTCACTGGATCCTCACAAAAGCCCTCAGAGACAGAGACATCACAGAGAGGTCTGTGTTCATAGAAAAGGAAACTGAGGCCCAGAGAGAAAAAGGAAGTTGAGATCACACAGACAGCTAGTAGCAAAGCCATCACTCCCAGCAAGGCCCTGTACCTTGGTAGAGCACTCTTTCCATTCCAGCAAAGCTACTTGCCTCCCTCAACGCACAGGCCTCTCCATTCCCCAGTAGCCTCAAGTTGTTGTCACGTCTTTTAGAGACGTGACAGCCCCTATCCTTCTCAACCATATTTCATTTCAGCCTAAATGTTCCCGAATGAAGGCCTCACCTCCTACAGATCTTGCCTCTCCCCAACCAAGGAGAGCTTCAAGTCCAAAGTCCAAAAGCGACAGCAGAGACAAAGATGCCTGCCTACCAGGCACTGATTCTTCTCTATCCCTGCAGTGCAGCCAAGCCCATCCTCCTGATTTTATAGCTGAGAGAAAAATAAAAGGTATACCTCATGTTGTCCCGTTCACTAGGACATCATTCAGCAAAGGCATCTCAAACTTAATATATCCAAACCTGAAATCTTGATTTTTACCCTCTTTAAACTAAATCAGTCTGCTCCACTTAGTACATGGCAATTCTACCCTTCCATTTTTTCAGGGTAAAAATCTCGGAGATATCCTTGACTCATCATTCTTTCATACCCACATCCAACCCATCAGTGGATCTTAAACGTTCTACTTTTGAAATGTGTCTATACTATGGCTGCTTCTCCCATCCTCTATTTCCTTGCCTGTCCAGCCACCATTGTCCCTCACCCAGATTACTGCAATAGCCTCCTAACTGGCCTTCCTGTTTCCGTCCTTGACCCCCTCATGTTCTCTTCTCCGCACCACACCAGTGCAGCCCTTTAGAAATATGTTAGACCATGTCACTCCTCTGCTCAATACCTTTCAATGGATCCCCAACCTCCACAGTCGTCAGTAGAAAATAAGCCCTTAACGCTGCATTTAGCCAAACCAGTAAGAACAGAGCAAACCTTGGCTTATTTGTGGCTGTACTGCCCAGAAAGCAGAGGAGCTGGGCAGGTGACCTGCCCTCTATACTCAGTCTGGCTGAGGGTTTGGTCTCACTCTAGAAAAATAATCAAGTGATCCAATTGTGAATTTCCTGTGAGATCAGGAGTATGAATAAACACGTGAGCATGGGTAAGAGGGTGGTACACACACCTGTCATCCAAGACAGGCTGCTGAGAAAAGTGCTGTGCATCACACTCTGCTCCAAAGGCCGGATGCTGTCCTGTGGTGGGTGAATTCTCAGTGCTACATATCCCAGTTGTCTTAGTTGGACTATCTGCCTTTAAAAAAATTCTCTACGATGTAAGAAATCATCACAATTTCCAGTTAGCCTCAAAGATGCATCTGGAGGCAACGGAGGGAGGGTCCACCAGACTATCATTTCCAATGACTAGTCAAGAAAAGTACAGCCCGGCAGCAAGGTGACGGGCTGAGGATCATGAACACTCATCAGACCCTGGTGCCAAGAGGGGGACTTTAGCAAGGCACTTTCCTGTCTTGAGCCTCAAGTTCTTCTCTTTACAAAAAAAAGGTGATGATGAAAAAGAAGAAAAGAAAACCTAGAGATGGGTGTAGAAACATCTACGGATTCTTAAAGTTTTCTAACAGTTTTATGGTTTCATGACTTACATTCAGGTCTTTGATCCATTTCGAATTTACTTTTGTGTATGGGGTTAGACAATGATCCAGTTTCATTCTCCTACATGTAGCTGTCCAGTTTTGCCAACACCAGCTGTTGAAGAGGGTGTCATTTCCCCATTGTATATCCACGGCTCCTTTATTGTATATTAATTGACCATATAAGTTTGGGTTAATATCTGGACTCTATTCTGTTCCATTGGTCTGTGGTCTGCTCTTGTGCCAGTACCAAACTGTCTTGATTACTGTGGCTTTGTAGTAAAGCTTGAAGTTGGAAGCGAGATCCCCCCTGCTTTATTCTTCCTTCTCAGGATTGCTTTGGCTATTTGGGGTCTTTTGTGGTTCCATATGAATTTTAAAACTATTTGTTCCAGTTCGTTGAAGAATGCTGTTGGTATTTTGATAGGGATTGCATTGAATCTGTAGATTGCTTTAAGTAGTATAGCCATTTTGACAATATTTATTCTTCCTAGCCAAGAGCATGGGATGAATTTCCATTTGTCAGTGTCCTCTTTATTTTCTCTTAAGAATGTCTTGTAGTTTTGAGGGTATAGGTCTTTCACTTCCTTCGTTAGGTTTATCCTTAGGTATTTTATTCTTTTTGATGTGATTGTGAATGGAATTGTTTTCCTGATTTCTCTTTCTGCTAGTTCATCGTTAGTGTATAGGAATGCAACAGATTTCTGTGTATTAATTTCATATCCTGCAACTTTGCTGAATTCAGATATTAGATCTAATAGTTTTGGAGTGGATTCTTTAGGGTTTTTTTATGTACAATATCATGTCATCTGCAAACAGGGACAGTTTAACTTCTTCCTTGCCAATCTGGATGCCTTTTATTTCTTTGTGTTGTCTGATTGCCCTGGCGAGGACCTCCAGAACTATGCTGAATAAAAGACGGGAGAGTGGGCATCCCTGTCTTGTTCCTTATCTTAAAGGAAAAGCTTTCAGCTTCTCGCTATTAAGTATAATGTTGGCTGTGGGTTTGTCATATATGGCCTTTATTATGTTGAGGTACTTGCCCTCTATACCCATTTTGTTTTTTATCATGAACGGATGTTGAATTCTGTCGAATGCTTTTTCGGCATCTATAGAGATGATCATGTGGTCTTTGTCCTTCTTTTTATTGATGTAGTGGATGATGTTGATGGATTTTCGATGTGTTGTACCATCCTTGCATCCCTGAGATGAATCCCACTTGATCATGGTGTATGATCCTCTTGATGTATTTTTGAATTTGGTTTGCTAATATTTTGTTGAGTATTTTTGCATCTATGTTCACCAGGGATATTGGTCTGTAATTTTCTTTTTTTGTGGGGTCTTTGCCTAGTTTTGGTATTAGAGTGATGCTGGCTTCATAGAATGAGTTTGGAAGTATTCCCTCCTCTTCTAATTTTTGGAAAACTTTAAGGAGAATGGGAATTTATGTCTTCTCTATATGTCTGATAAAATTCAGCAGTGAATCCATCTGGCTCAGGGGTTTTGTTCTTGGGTAGACTTTTGAACTGATTCAATTTCGTTGCTGGTAATTGGTCTGTTTAGATTTTCTGTTTCTTCCTTGGTCAGTCTTGGAAGGTTGTATTTTTCTAAGAAGTTGTCTATTTCTTCTAGGTTTTCCAGCTTGTTAGCATATAGATTTTCATAATATTCTCTAATAATCCTTTGTATTTCTGTGGGGTCCGTCGTGATTTTTCCTTTCTCATTTCTGATTCTGTTTATGTGTGTAGATTCTCTTTTTCTCTTAATAAGTCTGATTAGGGGTTTATCTATTTTGTTTATTTTTTCAAGGAACCAGCTCTTGGTTTCATTGATTTTTTTCTATTGTTTTATTCTTCTCAATTTTATTTATTTCTTCTCTGATCTTTATTATGTCCCTCTTCTGGTGACTTTGGGCCTCATCTGTTCTTCTTTTTACAATTTCAATAATTGTGACTTTAGACTATTCATTTGAGATTGTTCTTCCTTCTTTAAATAAGCCTTGATTGCAATATACTTTCCTCTTAGAACTGCCTTTGCTGTGTCCCATAGAAGTTGGGGCTTCATGCTGTTGTTGTTATTTGTCTCCATATATTGCTTGATCTTTGTTTTAATTTGGTCTTTGATCCATTGATTATTTAGGAGCATGTTGTTAAGCCTGCATTTGTTTGTGAGCCTTTTTGTTTTCTTTGTACAATTTGTTTCTAGTTTTACACCTTTGACTTTGTGGTCTGAGAAGTTGGTTGGTAGAATTTCAATATTTTTGAAATTACTTAAGTTCTTTTTGTGGCCTAGTATGTGGTCTATTCTGGACAATGTTCCATGTGCACTTGAGAAGAATGTGTATCCTGCTGCTTTTGGGTGTAGAGTTCTGTAGATGTCTGTTAGGTCCATCTGTTCTAGTGTGTTGTTCATTGCCTCTGTGTCCTTACTTATTTTCTGTCTGGTTGATCTGTCCTTTGGAGTCAGTGGTGTGTTGAAGTCTCCTAAAATGAATGCATTGCATTCTATTTTCTCCTTTAATTCTGTTAGTATTTGTTTCACATATGTCGGTGATCTTGTGTTGGGTGCATATATACTTATAATGGTTATATCCTCTTGTTGGACTGACCCTTTTATCATTATGTAATGTCCTTCTTTATTTCTTGCTACTTTCTTTGTTTGAGGTCTATTTTGTCTGATACAAGTGCCGCACACCTGCTTTTTTCTGCCGGTTGTTTGCATGAAATATCTTTTTCCATTCCTTCTCTTTTAGTCTCTGTATATCTTTGTGTTTGAGGTGAGTCTCTTGTAAGCAGCATATAGATGGGTCTTGCTTTTTTATCCATTCTATTACTCTGTGTCTTTTGATTGGTGCATTCAGTCCATTTACATTTAGGGTGATTATCGATAGATATGTACTTATTGCCACTGCAGGCTTTGGATTTGTGGTTACCAAAGGTTCAAGGGTAGCTTATTTACTATCTAACAGTCTGACTTAACTCTCTTATTAAGCTATTATAAACACAGTCTGATGATTCTTTCTCTCACTTCTTATTCTTCCTCCTCCATTCTTTATATAATTAAAATGGCAAAGATCAAAGATAAGGACAGAGTATTAAAGGCAGCCAGAGAGAGAAGAAAGATCACCTACAAAGGAAACCCATCAGGCTATTATCAGACTTCTCAACAGAAACCTTACAGGCCAGAAGAGAATAGCATGATATATTTAGTGCAATGAAACAGAAGCGATTTGAACCAAGAATACTGTATCCAGCATGATTGTTTTATTCTGTACTCTTTTTTTGTTTCCTTTGACTGTTTTTGTGGATAGTTGATTTTATTTTTTTGCCTTTAGTTAGTATTTGGATGGTCTGCTTTCTTTGCTGTGATTTTATTTTCTCTGGTGACATCTTTTTAGCATTAGGAGTGCTTCCATCTAGAGCATTCCCTTTATGATATCCTGTAGAGGTGGTTTGTGGGAGGCAAATTCCCTCAACTTTTGCTTGTCTGCAAATTGTTTAATCCTTCCCTAAAATTTAAATGATAATCATGCTGGATACAGTATTCTTGGTTCAAATCCCTTCTGTTTCATTGTGTTAAATATATCATGCCATTCTCTTCTAGCCTGTAAGGTTTCTGTTGAGAAGTCTGATGATAGCCTGATGGGTTTCCTTTGTAGGTGATCTTTCTTCTCTCTCTGGCTGCCTTTAATACTCTGTCCCTGTCTTTGATCTTTGCCACTTTAATTATTATATGTCTTGGTGTTGTCCTCCTAGGGTCCCTTGTGTTGGGAGATCTGTGGGCTTCCATGGTCTAAGAGACTATATCCTTCCCCAGCTTGGGGAAGTTTTCAACAATTATTTCTTCAAAGACACTTTCTATCCCTTTTTCTCTCTCTTCTTCTTCTGGTACCTCTATAATGTGAATATTGTTCCGTCTGGATTGGTAACACAGTTCCCTTAATATTCTTTCATTTCTAGAGATCCTTTTATCTCTCTCTGCCTCAGCTTCTCTGTACTCCTGTTCTCTGATTTCTATTCCATTAACAGTCTCTTGCACCTTGTCCAGTCTGATCTTAAGCCCATCCATCGATTGTTTCATTTCTGTAATCTCCCTCCGGACTTCATCCCTTAGCTCTTGCATATTTCTCTGTAGGTCCATCAGCATGTTATGACTTTTATTTTGAATTCCTTTTCAGAAAGATTGTTTAACTCTATCTCACCATGCCCTCTCTGGAGTTGTCTGAGTGATTTTTGACTAGACCAGATTCTTCTGTATTTTCATGGCAATAGAAGTGGTGGTCACAGGCAGGTGGCATGTGTGTCAGCTGGGAGAATCAAGTCCCTTCCTACTTGTTTTTCACCTTCTCCTTCTCTGTAGCCTATGCCGGTCACACACACGCCGGGAGGCAGTCTCTGGGATAATGCCCTGAGCTGCTGTGGGCAGGGCCGCCCTCAGGCTAGCCTAGAGCACTGCGGGGGGTGGCAGCCACATCGGGTGCATTCTACTGCAAGTACAGCATCCCTTTGTGCCTTCTGGACCTTGCTCTGGCTTCTGCTGCCCATCCCAGTTATCTGCGTGCTGGGGGGAGACTCTGTGTGGTTGCTGTAGGCAGGGCTGCTCTCCGGCTGCTCCGCAGCTGTGGCTGGTCGGCCCCTCCGTTTGCAGCACCAGCTGGGGGAAATGAATGGTAGGCTGCTTATCACCATGAGGGGCTTTGGGGCTGCTTTACCCAGCAGGGGGTTAGGGGGCCCGAAGTTCCTGAAGATTCCCAGCCTGCTGGGCTGAGTGTGCTGGGACAATTTTGTTCAGCTGTTGGGCCCTCATCCCTTTAAGACCTTTAAAAAAGCACCCGCGGACAGTGACTGCAATGGGGTTGGGGGGGAGGGAACCTGATGAAGGGGGTAGTGTAATCACCATAATATTACTCATTTAATTGTAGATTAATGATATCAAAATAAACTTAAAAAAAAAGCGCCCGCTTTTCTTTTGTCCCAGGGGAGCCGGCAGTGGGGACCTGCTCACAGTCTCCATCTTGGATCCTGCCCTTCTCTTTCTCTAATCTCCAGTACACCACGCAATGTGTGTCTATGCTCCTGGTGCAGATCACCAGGGCTGGTTATTTAGCAGTCCTGTGCTTCCACTCCCTCCCAACTCTGATTCTTTTCCTCCCACCAGTGAGTTGGAGTAGGGGGAGTGCTTGGGTCCCGCCAGGTCACAGCTTTGTATCTTACCCCCTTCATGAGATGCTGAGTTCTCACAGATGTACATGTAGCCTGGATGTTGTACTGTATCTTCTGGTCTCTCTTTTAGGAATAGTTGTATTTGTTGTATTTTCAAAAATATATATGGCTTTTGGAGGTGATTTCCACTGCCCTGCTCACGATGCCATCTTGAGCTCTCTTGCAATGGACTTTTATGCAACAAATCCAATAGAAATAGAATGTAAGCCACAAATGTAAGCCACATGTGTATAATTTTTCATTTTATAGTAGCCTCACATAAAAAGGTAACTAAAAAAGATGAATATAATTTTAATAATGTGTTCAACCCAAATAATCAAAACATGATTATCATTTCAACATGTAATTGGTTTAAAATATTATGAGATATTTCATATTCTTTTTTCCTCTTCAGTCTTCAAACTTTGGTGTGTATTTTATATTTATAGCACATCTCAATTTGAACTAGCCACATTTCAAGTGTTCAGTATGTGCTAGTGGCTACTGTATAAGATAGTACAGATCTAGAATATACATGAAAGTATATATATAACTGCACTACCATAATTCTACTAATATCAACAAGTGACTATTAATATTTTGTTATATTCTCATCTAGTCTTTTCTATGTATATCTGCAAAGCCAAAGTCATATTGTCCTTTATCTTTCTCTTGTTGTTTTATGTATATTCCTACCTCATCAAAACTCATTTTCGGTTCATCAAAATTAATCATAATGATCATCTTTATATATCACATCACTTGGATGTGTCAAAATCTTTTTGACCAATACCTAAACATTGGACAGCAGAAGTTTTTCAATATTACAAATAATGCTGAGATTAATATTTTTGTGTTGCTTGTGCTTCTTAAGGCCTTGATGTAAATCTCCCTAGTATTCTAGCCACTTTAAATAAAATGATTTTTAAACATCATCAATCAAACAACTATCAACAAGTAATTTATGACCAGGGGCCGAGACACCTTGGTTTCTCATTCCACACCTTTGGTACCTGGCTCTGTAACCAAGGGCAAACTGCATTGCTTCTCACACCACAGTTGCTTCATTTATAAAGTAAACTGATTGTATTAGATGATTTTTAAGGGTCTTTCCAGTGCTAACCTTCAGTGATGTTTTCTCCTCACCCTCACATCTAATCAATTAACCTGTCAAGCTGGTCACTGCAAGTCCTGCACGTCATGTCAAAGCCACCTCCTAAACATTGGAAATCCACCCACTTCCCTCCCTCTCCTCGCACAGGGCCTCGTACAGGCTGCCATCATTACTCATCTAAATTGTGATGGGACTATCCAGGGCAGAGAGAGATTAGGTTCTAAAGTTAACATCAAAATCCAAAATCAAGAATAGGATTAAATGGTATGTGTGAAAGCCTGGGACTGGTTCAGAGGAGATGCTCAATGAATATTTATTGCATCTGAATCTGAAACCAGCTTCAAGAGACCCACCTAGACTCTATCCTGAAAGATTGCAGAGGAGTTCACTGTCAAGCATCAGAAGTACTAATGTGACCTACTGCGAGTCAAGCCACACCCCAGACACTGGGTGCTGTGGGAAAAACAGAAATTCAGCAGCTTCCCCTAAAGGCCTGATAGTCTAGAGGAGGCAGGAGCCCCTGTACACAAAACAAGAATGCTTCAGGCAGTCTTCCATGGAAAAACCAGATGGAGAACAGAACAATTATCTGAGCAATTCAGGCAAGCCTGCTGTTGAGGAAAAGAGTTGAAGAAATTTGTTCTGCCATTTCTTTTGTGAACCAAGAGGTTAGGGCAGTCTAGGGAAGCAAAAGTACTTTGGCTCTGGAAAGACCAGAGCTCGTGTCTATGCTCTATGATCTTCAGCAAACTATGAAGCTGCTTTTTGATCTCAGTATCTTCATCAGTTAAGTGGAGATAAGAGTAATACCAACCTTGCCCAAACCTAACCACCTACTAGATTGAGTTGTTGTGAGATTGAACACAATGATTATAAACGAGGAAAATAGTTATTAAACGAGGCAATCAAATAGCTACATAAGCAACTGAAAATGTGTATCATAAAATCCTACTCCTCTTACAGGAAATATTTAGTAATCATAAATAACATTTGTATTGAACTTTATCATTTGTAAGGCATTTATTTTATTTGTTTTCAAAATCCCATGTGGTAGGTATTATCATCCGCTCCTTTTACATTTCAGGATACTGAGATTGAGGGAGTTTAAAGAACTTGTTCAAGTTTATACTATCTGAGAAGGCCAGGTTTAGGCTCTCTGACTCCTAGGTTCTCACTCTTTCCCCTACACTGTGCTGCATTCCCATTAAAGACCTTATCACCAAAACATTAATATTATTAACATAAATATTAATAGTTGGTCATATACATTTCCCTTTGATCAAGGACCCTGAAACATTAAAATAGAAGCTCTGGGGGAAAAAAAAAAAGCCTGACATGCAAGAGAAGCAAGTTCACTTTTTTGTACTAAGGAAAAGTAGATGACCCCATCTGATTTGCATTTTATGCCATACAGCAGGAAATATTTAAGTTGACAAATAGGATATTTACAATTGCAACAGATACTTGGCAGTTAGCTTTTAACAATTGTTGAAAATGTGATTTATTTGCTATTATAAAAGGACATTACTGTGCGAATATGACTCCTGAAATTAGCTTCAGTTTAGCAAGGGGCCTTGACAGCTTGACCTCTTAATATCCTTATAATGATGCCATTTACATTCAATGCTTACTCAAGTCACTCTCTGCTATATTTGTTTTAGAGGAGTCCACTCTAGGGCAGATATATTATATATTTTAACATACAGAGTTAGTGTGTGGGGTGCATGTAGTCCTTCCAAGAGGAAAAAAATGTTTAATCAAGTCTTCATGAAAACGTGTTTGTTTCCAACTTCCTACAGTGAAAATGCATTACTGCTAATTACAGCATACTCCAGAAATACAGTACTTCAGGTTTTCTCCACAAGACATTTCCATGGGATGGATTATATTGAACAAAAACATATTTTGATCCTCTGCAACTTTAGCTTTTAATTTGACTGGGAAACTGGTACGAGGCCTAGTATTGGTACCATGTCCTCCAGCAAGGAACAGGAAGAGAGTAGACTTCAAGCCAGACAGAACTGGATTCAAATATACTAGCACCACTACTTCCTAGCTGAGTGTATTTGTGCACATCCCTCTGAAACTCTATTTCTTCATTTATGACAAGGGGCTGTTACTTTTTAGGTTGTTATAAAGATCTGAGATGTTTGTGAAGCATCTGGCACATTACAGGTACTTAATATATGGAACCAGTCATGTTTGCACTGCCTGTCGAAGCTCAAATGTCACCTTCTCCAAGATGCAGCCCCAACTTCACTAGACAAACTCAGTCTGTCCTTTCTTTCTGCTTCAGTCATTCTTTGTTCCATCGCTTCATTGTATCATGTATTACATTGTGTTGTAATTGACTGAATATGAATGTATCTGTCCTCCCCTTCTAGATGGCAGGATCTGTGCCTACTTACCTTTGACTCTCCAGTGACTAGCACAATAGCTTTGAACTTGCCTTCACTAGCCTTGAGCATTGAACTGAGGAGGATTCTAGGGTGTTTCTGGATTCATTGTGGAGGAGGGGGGTGCCAAGGGCAATTAAGGATGGTCTGCCACAGAAGAAGGGAGGGGTAGCACGTGACCCACTTTCACTATTCCCAGTTTAGTACATAGTAGATGCTCAGTAAATATGTCAAAGGAATAAATGGACACTACTCGGTTATCTAGTAACTTACAGTAACTTATTGCTTATATATATCTACTTCTCAAAGCATTTAAATTTTTGTCACATCATTGTGTTCTTCTAATAACTCTGTAATTCAGATAGGACAGGTGTTAGTTATCACTGTTTCACAGTGGAGGGCATGGGTCGGACATTGGGCGGTGGAGTGAATTTTCTGTACTCCCAGGGTTCAATAGTGATAGAGTGAAGACTTACAGGCCAATCATAGGTTTCCCTGAAGTATCCTACTGAGATTCCCAGAGAGGCTGGCACTGATTTTTTAAAAATCAAGACAGATGCCCTTTTCTCACATGTATTCACTCTTCCTCTGCTGTCTGCTCCTCTTTAGTTCCCATCCTCTGAGGCTTCTGTCCAGTCTCATTTTGTCAGTGGAAAACATTGCACTGACCACCTTAGAAATGGCAGACCACACGCAGAAAAACCAAATTCCACATGAGCCCTTTGGAACTGGGCATCTTCAGTAGATTATCATGGCCAGGTGTTTTCATTTTCATAACTTCCTACAAGAACCTTTGATTTTCTGAATAGAAACAGACTAAAGGCTCCATTCTTCAGGTGAATGAAGTAGAAACAGAAGCACAAATATTGACTCCGTTAAGTCACACGTACACTGGTTTAGTTGGGTCTGTTGTGGTCTGGGATGTTCAGGGCTGCTTGGGTTTCTCTCCCAGTCGTGGACCTCACCCTCACTTCTATGGCTCCTGTTTTCATCAGGTGTGGGCAACAGGCCTTAAGGTCTCATACAGTGACAAGCTGGCCCTGACTCAGCTCACCTTATACCTGACCAACGGCCATCTGGATTGCAGTCTGAGCACCCTTGAAGTGCCCCACTTTGTTTCAAAGAAAGAGAAGAAAATGAGCTGCCTTAAGGCCCCATCAGTGCCGGTAAGCAAGCAGCAGGTGCCTCCTGATTCTCCTTGGTGCTCAGCAATACTCAGTTGCTACTTCCTGAGCCCTGGCTATGTGCCAGGCTCTTTGAGTCCAGAGAGATGGAAGAACCTCGGGCAAGTCATTTAACCTCTCCGAAGTGGGTTTCTGGAATTCAAACTCATTGGTCGCAGGGAAGGGGAAAGGCCTTCCAGAAAGCAAAACACCATGTGGGGAGGTGAAAGAGTTTGGGGTTCTCCAGGACAAGAGCTGGGGGCTGCCCTCGGGTTCATCTCACCTTACTTCCCTGAGCAAGTACACCTACACCTACCACTTTAATTACCAGCAATTTCTTTTTAAAAAACCCACATTTTTCTAGCCCCAATCTCTTTTTTGAGCTTCAGGCTCCTAGATCCAATATGCTACAGAATCTCTATCTGGAGTTCTCAGGGTCAAACGATCCCAGACTGCACTAGACATTTATCCTCCTCCACACTTGCTCTTGGTGGGTCAGACAGGAGGCTGATGTGACAGCCAGCCCCACACTACTTAACAACAAGCTTATGTCAATGCTAGCTGCCAGAATGCCTCAATCCTGACCTTTCCTCTCCCTCCACAAAGATACTGCCTCAGTTTCCACCTTCATTGGCTCACACTCGTGTTACAATCGCTCTCCCCTCAAAGCCCCTGCCTCCCGCCTCTCCCCTCAGCCTGACCACACCCACAATCAAGGCGGTCAAGGTGAAAAGCAAATCTGGGCATGTTGCTCCCTTAGGATTTTGAAATGACTCCTGTTGTCTTCGGGAAAATCTCACCTTCCCGGCGAGGTAATGAGGTCCTCATGATCTGCCTCCTTCTGTGGCCCCAGCTTCCCATCTCATCACTAGCCTCATGGCTAGGGTGGCTGGGGTCAGCAGCCGGGGGCTTGTTGAGGTTTACCAGCCTTAGAACCTGGGTAAAGCAGGGTAAATCTCTGTGGGTGTAGTGGTCTGAGTTGGCCGTGGGGGAGAACAAAGGTCAAGAGGACCAGATGGCCCTCAGCGTAGGTGGGACATGAGAACAGACTGGGCTGCCTGGCCCCAACTGCTCTGACAGCTGCCAGAAGTTTCTTCTACTTCTCCTGCAAGTGGGATTTTTGCCTATGAAGCTCTACTTGAGATCAAAATAATTAAACATATAAAAGAAGAATTCCAGTGGTTAACAGGACCCCCACCCCCCAGAGCCCTAAGATACCTTTTTAGAGAAATACCTCCTGCCTCTCTGCTGAGCTGGTTTGGGTCTGGAGACACATCTGGATTAAAAAAACCCTGTTTGCCTCTCCCCAGGGTCCCCACAGTCACCTTTCTTGGCAGGAACCTAGTGTGCATCAGAAAGAGTAGCCTGGAGAAGGTGCCAGATGACTTGGGAGACTCAGGCAGCAGCCTCCTTCTCCTCCTCAGTCCTGCCCTGGGACGTACCCTTGCTCACAGTAATCCCCTTGATCTCCTTGCTTTTTAAGAAGAGAAACACTAACATCATACTTAACGGCGAGACGCTGAAAGCTTTTCATCTAAGATCTGGAACAAGACAAGGATGCCCACTCTCTCCACTGTTATTCAACATAGTACTGGAGGTCCTAGCCACAGCAATCAGACAAAACAAAGACATACAAGGCATCCAGATTGGTAAAGAAGAAGTCAAATTGTCACTATTTGCAGATGACATGATACTGTACATAAAAAACCCTAAAGATTCCATTCCAAAACTACTAGAACTAATATCTGAATTCAGCAAAGTTGCAGGATACAAAATTAACACACAGAAATCTGTTGCTTTCCTATACACTAATGATGAACTAACAGAAAGAGAAATCAGAAAAACAATTCCATTCACAATTGCATCAAAAAGAATAAAATACCTAGGAATAAACCTAACGAAGGAAGTGAAAGACCTGTACTCTGAAAACTACAAGACACTCCTAAGAGAAATTAAAGAGGACACTAACAAATGGAAATGCATCCCATGCTCTTGGCTAGGAAGAATAAATATTGTCAAAATGGCTATACTACCTAAAGCAATCTACAGATTCAATGCAATCCCTATCAAACTACCAACAGCTTTCTTCAATGAACTGGAACAAATAATTCTAAAATTCATATGGAACCACAAAAGACCCCGAATAGCCAAAGCAATCCTGAGAAGGAGGAATAAAACAGGGGGAATTACACTCCCTGACTTCAAGCTCTACTACAAAGCCACAGTAATCAAGACAATTTGGTATTGGCACAAAAACAGACCCACAGACCAGTGGAACAGAATAGAAAATCCAAACATTAACCCAAACATATACAGTCAATTAATATTTGATAAAAGTGCCTTGGATATACAATGGGGAGATGACAGCCTCTTCAGCAGCTGGTGTTGGAAAAACTGGACAGCTACATGTAAGAGAATGAAACTGGACTACTGTCTAGCCCCATACACAAAGGTAAACTCAAGGTGGATCAAAGACTTGAATGTAAGACATGAAACCATAAAACTCTTAGAAAAAAACATAGGCAAAAATCTCCTGGACATAAACATGAGCAACTTCTTCATGAACATATCTCCCCGGGCAAGGGAAACAAAAGCAAAAATGAACAAGTGGGACTATATCAAGCTGAAAAGCTTCTGTACAGCAAAGGACACCATCAGTAGAACAAAAAGACATCCTACAGTATGGGAGAATATATTCATAAAAAACGTATCTGATAAAGGGTTGACATCCAAAATATATAAAGAACTCATGCACCTTAACAAACAGAAAGCAAATAATCCAATTAAGAAATGGGCAGAGGACATGAATAGACACTTCTCCAAAGAAGAAATTCAGATGGCCAACAGGCACATGAAAAGATGCTCCACATCGCTAATCATCAGAGAAATGCAGATTAAAACCACAATGAGATATCACCTCACACCAGTGAGGATGGCCAACATCCAAAACACAAACAACAACAAATGTTGGCGAGGATGTGGAGAAAAGGGAACCCTCCTACACTGCTGGTGGGACTGCAAATTAGTTCAACCATTGTGGAAAGCAGTATGGAGGTTCCTCAAAAAACTCAAAATAGAAATACCATTTGACCCAGGAATTCCACTCCTAGGAATTTACCCTAAGAATGCAGCAGCCCAATTTGAAAAGGACAGATGCACCCCTATGTTTATTGCAGCACTATTTACAATAGCCAAGAAATGGAAGCAACCTAAGTGTCCATCAGTAGATGAATGGATAAAGAAGATGTGGTACATATACACAATGGAATATTATTCAGCCATAAGAAGAAAACAAATCCTACCATTTGCAACAACATGGATGGAGCTAGAGGGTATTATGCTCAGTGAAATAAGCCAAGCCGAAAAAGACAAGTATCAAATGATTTCACTCATATGTGGAGTATAAGAACAAAGAAAAAATACTGAAGGAACAAAACAGCAGCAGACTCACAGAACCCAAGAACGGACTAATAGTTACCAAAGGGAAAGGGACTGGGGAAAATGGGCGGGAAGGGAGGGATAAGAGGGAAAAAGGGGCATTACGATTAGCAAATGTAATGTTGGGGGGGCACGGGGAGGGCAGTACAGCTCAGAGAAGACAAGTAGTGATTCTATAGCATCTCACTACGCTGATGGACAGTGACTGTAATGGGGTTGGTGGGGGGGACCTGATGAAGGGGTAGTTTAATAATCGTAATATTGCACATGTAATTGTAAATTAATGATAATAAAATAAATTATATTAAAAAAAAATAAAATAAAATAAAAAGAAGAGAAACAGAGTTGGACTGGGGAGGAGAAACGGACCCCTTTTCATCAAGTCCTGGGACTTGCTAAGAATTTCTCAGGTCCAACCCCCACTCCCACCCCACGGCCTCCATCCTCACCAAAGGGATCTACAGGACCCTAAATTCAATGCTAGTAGGAGGTTCAGCAGTAAAACTTGAGCCCTCTGGCTTAACAAACCTAACTCCAGGCCATTTCCAAAAGGAAGCTGGAAACTGAGTTAGTATTCAACACAAGACTTTCAAAGACAATTTGCTGCATTTAAGTATGTTGCTTCAGAAGGCTGTAAGCAGAAGTACTTTAAATTAGAAGCACTCTCCCATTTTTCCCATCTTGCCTATAGGTTTCAATCCTAGCTACAGGCAACACACAGGAATTCCACTGTGATCAAGAGTCTTAAACACTTTTAGGAATTGCCTGTACTCAAAAGGCAGGCATTATGATCTTCAGTAATTCAAATGTCTCTATAATCACTAAAGAAAAGCTATGCAGGTTTTCTGATGAAAGGTTAAATTGAAAGTGCTTTTGATTTCAGAAAGGTGAGTGGGCATTCTCACCCTGGTGCCACCATGCAGGTGCACACAGGCACATGCTCCCATGCCTGTGTACTCGCATGGTAAGCGATTTTTAAAAGCAGCATGCACACTTACACATACAATACAACTTACAACCAACCTGAAGCTTCCCAAACAAGTATGAACAGACTGTGAGGCTATAAGCTTATGGTTAGTTGACAGCCCACTTTGAAGACTGAGGAAAAAGGAAAGGCACAGACGAAATCACAATCATGAGGGCGCATTCAGAATTAATGCCTCTAAAATGTTTCCAGTTCAGTCCTATGCCTTTAAAAAATACACTGTGCTGGGGGGAAAGCAAAAACTTGTCTGGCCTCTAAGAAGAGTTGCTGTCCCATATCAGAAACAGGTGACAAAATACTGTCATTTAGACCCTGTTAGACCAGATGTGCAGGCCTCTGACCCAGTGTTCTCCACAAATAACCACTTGAAGGCAGAAACAAGGTCAGATGAGATGCAGATGTGCATGTTTGGGAAATGAAAAGGAGTCAACTACTGACTTTTTAACTTTTAATTAACGTTCTATCAGCATGGGCATAAATTGTCACCTTTCTCTATAGGTTTTACTCCACCTCTCTCTTTGTGGACCTTCCGCAGTACAGTTGGTGAGCAACCAAAAGGGACCATCTTTGCCAACATCTTAAAACAACCCAAGTCATTTATAAGCATTTTAAGAGCACATGATCTGTAATGAATGATTAAGTAAAACCTTTTGTGTTAAATTATGATGTTAATAATGTTCTGTCTGCTGTAATTTATTATGAATTCTCAAATGCTTCGGGTTTGATTTTGATAGAATGCACCAACAACGGAGTTCACGCAATGACTTTATTTTTAGAACTCCTCTTTGAAGGCACACATTTCCCTGCTACCGCTGCTACTGTAATTATGTACAAAACCAATCACTCATTAGAGTTAGGATACATTATCTTCTAGACAGATGAGGCTAAATAAGCAACACATTAATAATTCAGAGAGCAGTTCATTATGCATGTGGATGCCTGCTTCGTAACTGAAATAAGAACCTCATCAGCCTCTGCCAACCCTTAAACAATAGTTCTGTGTTATTGCAACCACAGTCAAGTTTACGCTTGTTAAACTGCTACTTGGATTATTTTATCAAACATTCATTTATTTGTGGTCCCTTACTGCCGAGAACAGATTTTGGAAGCCCCTTTTTTAAGTTAATGATTTGAGCAATGGCTGTTATTAATTCTCAGAATATTATAAACATGATTAATTTTCAGGCAGAGATTTATTACATAAGGATTTCAACTATGTCAACTGAAATGCATCACTGTCAAAACAAGTATCATGGCGAAAATAGAAATATTCCACACTTCAAGTGCTGGCGCTTGGAACTAAATCAATTTAAATTGTGGCTGAAGCAAAATTATATTCTCCAGTGAAAAGGACTATTTTGAGCTTCCTTTATTTGGCTCGAAGCATTCTTGTTAGATCGTGATTTAGAAAGGTAGTTTAATAAGACTAGACTTCTACCAATAATATTTTGTCTTCTTTTTTTTTCCCCTCTCTGTTTTACTAGAAAAGCCTAACCTCTGAAATTCCCACACATTCAAAATGTGCTCAGTGGGACTCTGGTCTGAAAGTCAGGGATCATGAATTCTGATCCTCTCTGCCTCAGTTTCTTCATTTGTAAAATAAGAGAGGGCTAAATGACCCCCAAGGTTTCTTGAGATATTTAATTTTGGAGGGCCTATACAGTGGGGCTCTGTACCAAGTCTGGCCCAGGCAGCCTCATATCCAGTGGGGTGCTGAGGGGGCCAGCCCCTGGAGGGGACATAAGAAGGGCCCATCCCTCCATACTTCAGCCTTCCATTAAGTCTTTTTCTGGTAAAAATATTTTAGAAAGGAGCAAAACTGTTTAACAGGTCATATCCTATGTCCTCATCAACCATCACCTTAGCTATCAGTTAATACTTTCAGCAAGAATCAACTAGAAGTAAATTCAGCAGGTGTTTTCTCAACACCTATTTTGTGCCAGGCACTCTACTAAGCACAGAGGATATAAGGATGAGTGGCAAAGAGCTCCAAGTTAATCAAAAGACACAGATAGAACAGCAGATAAGTATAATATATATAAAAATATAATAATAACATCCAAACTGTATTGAGCCTTTACTGCACACCAGGTACTTTAAGTGTTTTACGTGAATCTTTCAACCCGAAACATTAGATGGGTGCTGTTATTATGCTTATTCTTAGATAGGAAGACTGAGGTTAAGAGGTGTCAAACAACTTACAGAAAGTCACTCAGCAAGCAAGTGTGGAAGCCAGGATTTAGGCCCAGGCCCATCAGACATTAAAGCCTATATGTCTGACCATTGTGCTATTCAACCTGCCTTGTGTTGGCTAACAGTCAATGATGTGACCCCAGAGCAAAGCATAAGCTCGTCCCTGAAGAAATCTCTGCTTGAGACAACAGAGAAAGCTCTTCAAAGGAGGTTTCATCTCCCTCTGTGATGTGGTTGTGTTTAGGCATACTACCTTTATCCACTGGCTTCGAATCTGCTCTGAGCTAGGCTGAGATTCGGTGAGTGCTGAATGGGCCAGATGGTTGTAGAGGACTCTTCTGATGCTGTAAAACCCATTAAGGTTGTGATTTCCCTGGCAAACCTGAATGGATTTTATAGAATCAGAAGAAAGTCAATTACACAAGTCAACCTTTTAAAAAATGATGTTTTCTGTAAACATAATGCATTATACTCTAAATAGACATGTGTTTACGTAAGCCCCATGATAACCCCAATAAGACAAGGATTATCATACCCACTTTATAGATTAGGAAAGTGAGCTCATGCAAAATTAAGTGAGCTGCTGAAGGTCATAAAATTAAGCAAGTAGCAATGGCTACATTGTAGTAAATTCAGCAAGTCTTCTGGTTCAAGTCCCTTTCCGATGAAAAGGTTTATTGGTAGGTTGGTCAGTTTTTATTTTAAACAATTTACCATATTAATGAAATTATTTAGTTTAACAGATGATATTAAAACTAATATTTTTTTAGAGCTTACTCTGCCAGACACCATTGCAGGGTCTTTTTTCGCCTACTCTTCTAATCCTCATGACAACACTGTCATCTATGCTACTGGGCTGGATAAAAGACAACCATCAACTATTGATAGTTTTTTCCGGTAGAAACTGTAGAGCTGGTTAAATCCTTGAAAAGCAGGTGTATCATGTATAGTCATCTTTGTTAGCATTATTATAACACATTTATTAAGGACTTAATGTCAGCCAGGAATTTCACATGCAGTAGAGATAGAAAGACATTTGACAAAGTCCCTATCTTCAAGGAACTGAAAAGAAATATAAAATAGCACATATACAAGGAAAATCCACAAGGCCTTATTTAAATGCCATTTGAGTGATGGCCCCTCAATATGATACTGTAGTCCTCACCTGAGGATGGCAGGGACAGGAGATGCTTTACTAAGAAGACAGAACTTGGTCTGGCCTTACATACTAGGGCAGTCACTAAGAGGTGAGGGGAGGGAGACCTCTCCCAGAAGAAAAGACAGAGGCCAGAGAGAAACCAGGTCTGTTAGGAGATGGTAATAAACTACTGGGCTGGGGCAGAGAATTTGGGAGTAGGAGTGGGAAAGTGGTGACTGTAATCCACTGAGCAAGTTTGGGAGACTGCCTACCAAGTTAGGTATCTGGATTTCATCTCTAGGGCAAAGAGGAAACACTGAAGAGTTCTGAGCTTTGACCCACCTATGTTTGGGAAACAATCAATCTGGTGGTAATGTTCAGGATCTCAGGTACCAGGGTGGGTGGAACAGCCTGGGAAACTATATTTAGTATAGGCCCAAAATGTTCCAGGCCCTATAGATACTTTCAACAAAACAGCAACATTAGTAGCAGCCATTTGTCAAGTGGCAGGTGTTCTGCTGGGCGCTTATTTGTCAAAGGTCAGAGAAGTTAAATGACATGTTCAAGATCACACATATAGTAGGTGACCTAGTCAGGTTTTGAACCTCAATCTTTCTGACTGCACATAATCCTTCCACTACAGAATTCTGCTTGCATCCCCACCTCCCAAGTAGGAAGAAGAAGCAGCTCCCCAGCCCATAAAGATCTGGACTAGGCTGATAATGGTAATGGAAAAGCAAACACAGCTTGGAAACATATACCAAATATCCTGCCTTTTATTTCAGATTCTTTGTGAATCACAAGCCCACATCTGGGAGGGGTAAACTCAGTCTGTCTCCATACAGAGGAAAGAACCTCAGGACAGCTTGTCCTTACTTGCTCTCTCTAGTACTAGACAGTGAAGCCTTTTGCCATGTTTTGGAGCCAGGATAAATAGCATTGACCTGGTCCTGCTACCAGATGCCTGCCTACCTCTCTCCCTCACTGACTGGGGCCTGATCTTGGGTTTGCTAGTTTATATACTATTGCAACATAAGACAAGTTTACAAGACAAAAATAACCTTGGAATTATCTTGTGAATTCATGGCAATTACCATGCAATTACATGCTCAGTAACCACAATGGAATTCTGGAGTATTTACAGTTCACTTCCATATACAAAAGCTCAGGCTTCCGGGCCTTCATTGTGAGGGCAGGAGCCTGGTACAGCCTTGGCATAGCAGGATGAGCAGGCCTGGTAATCACGCTCCTCCAAACCAACTAAACAGCTGAGCCAGAACTTCTCTTAGCTGGTTCTTGTTACCTCACCAATAATTCCAGCCAAGTCCACTAGAGCTATACTGTCCTCCAAAAGATATCCTCTGGGTACAAGATCTGGAATGACTTCTCTGAGATGTCATTTTTCTAGGCATGGTGTGACTGAGCTCTGTGCTTTGTGAATCACCTGCTTCTGCCCCAAAGCATTCAATGACTGGAAGTCCCCTCAATTACATCCTTTGAAGAGTCTCTTAAGTCACAGGAAAGTGCTGTGCACTTACTTTATTTCATGTATCCATTCTCTCTTTCATTTAAGAAATACTGAATGCCTATTCTGCACTAGCATCATGTCCAGCCTGAGGATTCAGAGACCAAACAGTGCCTGATGTCAGAAAACTCCCCGATATATAAGGCAGACAGCCAGAGGAACAACTCAGGATAAGTCAGGGTAATAACAAAGTACAGCTGTGAGGCATATTAGCGTCAAATAGATTTTCTTTTCTAAAAATAGCCTTCTCAATGGCTACAAATGGGACAACACTAACAGGTGCACAACTCAAGGTGCATTAGCCTGTGAGAGCCTAAGGACTCTGCTGATGCGGGAAGAACAGACTTCATTAATAGTACTGCCAATGTGATCATCAGACGCAGTGCATTATGTAAGGTGTTGAAGGAAAAGATAATATATGTGGGGAAAACATGTCACAAAGGTGAACATGAAATCTGAGTGTGTGTGTTATACACGCAGCAAAGGGATGATCGTCTTCCGCTGGGCACTCAGTCAGCCCCAGTCCCCTGCGTGGAGACGGAGAGGCTTGAGGTTTCACAGCAGACAATGGCAGGTGTTTATGACCCTTGCATTCAGCTGTGGACCAACAGCACCACCTTTTCCTTCCCCTCTTCCATGTCACTGCACAAGAGCAGGTACCTGGCTGCCAGCACCTGAGGGTCCCCAAAGTTCAAAGTGTGGGCCAGGCACTTTTGTTTTCTATGCACTAAGGTTGGCCATGGCCCTATATGCCATTCTCCAAATTTCCAGGTATCCAAAGACAAACATAGCTGATTGTCAAAGGCAAATACCACATCTTACAAAGGACATGCTACAAAAGTACCAGGATCTAATACTTTCTTTTACACATAATAAATTTTGAATGTTTTTAGGAACTATTATCATTGAAATAAACTTTAACAGTCTCTTTGGGATAGCTCCCACTAATAGGTAAGCAAGATAAAGAACAGCCGTTTCCCAAACAAAGAAGGCAGTTGGAATAAAAATTTTAACACTGGTCCTCTCAAGGAGGTGGGCCATGCTTGGTGACTTGCTTCCAAATAGGGCAGTATGGTAAGGGGGAAAAGAATCTTTGTCGTGAGAGTCCTGGCAGAACTACCTTAGCCAGGAGATGGAGACTGGTGTCATCGGTGATCAGTCACATCGATACAGGTGCCCTTGACATAAGGTGATGAGAATGGCTGTATTCCTATGTAGGCCTCCTCTCCAGAACCCAGGACCCCAGTCTAGGCATGAGAAAAACATCAGACAGACCCAAATTGAGGGGCAGTCTACAAAACACCTGATTAGTACTCCTCAAAAGTGTCAAGATTATCAAAAACAAGGGAAATCTGAGAAGCTGCCAGAGCCCACAGGAACCCAAGGAGACACACAACCAAATATAGTGTGAGATGCTGGAAGAGATCCTGGAACAGAAAAAGGGTTTCAGGAAAACACTAATGAAATCCAAATAAAGTATGGACTTAAGTTAATAGTAGTGAGGCAATTTGGTTCCTTAGTTTTAGCAAACATACCATATCAATGTTAAACTTAACAATAAGGGGCACTGGATGTACAGTATACAGGAATTTTCTGCATTATCTTCCTAATTTTTCTGTTCATCTATAACTCTTCTAAAACTAAAAGTTTACCTGAATATTTGGTAAAGAGCCTTACATTCAGGTGTGGTCTTTTCCAGTCGCTGGCAACCAGTCGCTATGCAGTGATGACCACCCAACTGAGGCACAACGATCTCTCGGTGGTTTTCCACTACGTTTTTCTTCAGATATGTAAGGCCCATGGAATTGGCTATAACACTGAGGTATGAAGGGTGACAGTTGGCCAAGGCTGGACAAAATACAGGCCTGTTGGTGACCGAGGCAGCTAATAATCTGATGCCCCTTTAAATATATATTCTTTAAACAATTTTGAAAGTTTGACATGTTTCGAGGAAGGATGAATGCTGCTGGAAGAACAGAGTGGCAGCTCCAAGGGAGTAGCACTTGTTCCTGGGAAGTGTAGCTCTCTCCCCAAACTTGCACACTCACCTTGGAAAAGCAAAAGTCCTGTAGCTCACCAGACTTTGGAGGCATTTTAGGCACCATCTCTTGGTTCTGAAACATGCCCTGAGCTCCCTGACCCACTCAAAGCTGCTTATCAATAAATATCCTCTGTCTTAGTCTGCTTGTGCTGCCATAACAAAACACCACAATTGTGTGGCTTAAACAACAGAAATTTATTTCTCACTGTTCTGGAGGCTGGGAAATCCATGGATAAGGTGCCAGCCAATTCAGTTCCTGGTGAGGGCTCTCTTACTGGCTTGCACACAAACTGCCTTCTTGCTGTGTCCTAACATGACAGAGAGAAGAAGAGATCTCTGGTGTCTCTGTAACCTCCAATACACCAATTGTACTGGAACAGGGCTCCACCTTTATGACCTCATTTAACCTTAATCATCTCCTTAGAGGCCCTATTTCCAGTTTAATCGCATTGGGGAGCTTAAGACTTCAACATATGAAGGTGGGGGGACAAGCGATTCAGTCCGTGGCATCTTTCTACACACATACAGTGATTTATTTCTAGGAAGAGTCCTCATAAAAAAAAAATCCCCGTTCTGGGTCAATTTCCAGTGATAGTGATGACCCCTGCCCACCTGCTTCCTCTTAAAGTAGCTGGATGGGGGAAATGGGATAGGATATCTCCTGCCTAAACTAGACCATTCTTTTTCTTCCTAGAGACTCATGTTACTCTGAGAAATAGTTCCATGTATTTTTCACTTTGATTCAGATTTTCAGATTTCTGACACTGATGGGTATTTTAAGACCTATGTGACCTATACACTCTTACTTGTGGAAGACCCATCCCATATAACATCAGACATATTAAAAGATACTCACCGCTCACAGTAAATGTAATTTATAGATAATGACATAAGAATTGAGCAATAACCAAATGATCAGGTGTTTTGCAGATATTCAGTTCTACATTTATTAATTGTTATTTTTCATACTTGGAAACAAATATAATCTTTCTGGGGTAAAATCTTTTTATGGGCCCTTGAAAAGCATATAGACCTTAGGCATAAAACCAACAGTGAATGAATGACCCGACTGACACTTGGCAATCCCCACTGCCCTGTCAGGGTGCATAAAGCCCTTTGGTTAGATTGGTTCATGCTATTTGCAAACACACATAATGGAGCTTATTGTCTCTTGCAAATTACAATAAGATTGGTAAAATACAGAAAGAATGAAAAGGCCAGATTGAACTGGCTTACCTGAAATTAATTATTGCATCTGTTCAACACAATCCCTTTGGAATTGAATCGTTTTTAGTCCCAAACTGATCAGACTGAAACATTTCCATGAACCAAAAAGTGGCTATACCTAGCTCTAGCTTATTTGAATCTATTTTATATTATTCTAAAATATCGAAGCAGAACAAGCTCTGGGAATAGGCATATTTGGCAGGGAAAGTCTTCTGCCCAAAAGAAAATGTGTTCTATAACTTCTATTGCCTAAAATTATTAGAGATTTATTTCTTTGATGAAAGGCTTTGTACTTGATTGAAGTTCTAGTACCCCCGGGGAAAAGTAAAGCACCAAATTTTTAAGTTACTTACCCCTTTGTGGCTCCGAGTTGATCAAATTCATTTCTAAGGACAAATTTTAGTACAGGAAACAGACTGCCATGGCCCAGAGGAAATGGTGTTGTTGCCTGGCAGGGGAGTCCCACTAAGCGTGAGGAGAACTACAGAAAGGGGATGGCGGCACTGAAGACACCTCCAGCATGATTCCATGGACTCGGCCTCTGGCTACACGACTCATAAAAAGGATGAGAGACGAAATGGGGAAGAGAAATATGGATTGGGGGCAATGGAATGATGGAACAATATGAAGAAAAAGGTAACAGAAGAAAAGAGGGATGATAAAGTCCATTAAAGAGACTGAAAGAATCCATTAAAAAGGTGGGGTATGGGGGTGAAGAGATAAACAGAAAAAGAGCAAAAAATAAACAGAAGTACAAGAAGAGAGAGAGAGAAGAAAAAATAGAGTACTAAAAATCTGACATGAGAAAAAGGAGTCATCTGACTATGGAAAATTTGGAAATTCTCCAGCAATATCCTTGCTCTAGTCTCCCTGAGATGGGTTCTCATCTTTCCAGAGCCTAGGGTCCAGCCCTAGTCAGAACTGTTCACTGGTTCTCTAATTGCCTTTTCTTGGAGGGGCAGGTGATGAGCCAGTTTACAGAGCACCTACTAAGTGTTGGTCACTGACTAGTTACTTCACTTCTCTATTACTTCATTATCTCTTTAATTATCATATCTCTCCTATAACAAGCTTTTATTTCTACCATATCAAACTGAGGAACTTAGACTCAAAGAGTGTAAGCACTTTCCCAAGATCACACAGCCAGGTATTTTGTGGAACTGACATCTGAATCCATAATTGTCCATAAAATCAGACATGATTATCCTACACCAAGGTGTCCCCTATGCACCTTTCCCATGAAGGATTATTTATAGTTCTAAACTATTATTACCAACCTAATCCAAGAACTCTGGGAACCAGTTCAAATAACATATTCCATTCATCCATTCTGTATTCTTCAGTGGAAGAAGCACAAACTTCTCAATAGCTCCCAGGACTACCTGTACCTTAAAAAAAAAAAAGGCTGTGTTTAACAATTTCTCTAAACTTTTATTGCCTCTTTGGGTTATGCTGATTCTAAAATGAAGACCAGTGTAACTTCTGCTACCTGCTCCTCTTCTTGGTCAAACTTAATATGGGTGCTCTTTCCAGATTAAGAAGCAACATTAATAATACATCATTGTCAATACTACCCAAAGAAGAACCCTCAGAAGTCCTTATTCTCGACATTACATTTTTCTTCCAATTGTCACAGAATTTCAAATGTTATTTCCTGTCCAAAATCTAGAGGGGAAAAAAAGGGAAATGAGATCACTCTATGAGTTTATTTTTCCTTGCTGAATATTGAAAAGAAGTATTACTGAGTTTGTAAGCAACTTTGTGGATCTCATTCCTGGTATTTCTATAATGCTCCAGAATACCCCCACTGATTTCCTAATGAAAAGAAGTTGTAATGAAAGCCATATGGAGGAAAGTGTCCTGTTTACTGCTTGACAATGTGGGGCAGGGTTGGTCTCACACATACACAGGCAGTTGGCTGTGGTCTTAAGTAGCTCCATAATTGCCAGGAATCATTTCCTCAGGCCAGGGTATTGCCGTGGTGGCAACCTTAGGGCGATTCACAAATATTCTGGTCTCCTCTTTCCAGGCAAGCACATAACAGAATTATACTAACTCAGCTCTCACCCTGAAGTCAGGTATGCCTTGAAACTTGTTTTGGCCTGTGAAATATGAGCAGAAGTGGTATGTATCCTTTCTATGAGAAGCTTTTAAGAGGCATTTCACCTTTTCTTTTTTCCTGCCTTGGAAATCACAGAGGCACACTGAGACGGAGCTTCCTTCAGCCTGGGTTCCTCAGCATACCAACAGTGACCAGAGACCCATGGAATATGAGCAAGGACCACTTCTGTGTTATATAAACAACCAAGAATTGTTTTTTTTTAATCTGCAATATAACCTAGCCTACATAACTGATTCAGAAATTAGTGTCAAGAAAAGAATGCTCCCCAAACAGAAAATGAATATTATCATTTCAACATGTAATCAGTATAAAGATTATTGAGATATATATTTTTTGTACTAAGTTTTTGAAAGCTACAGCACAACAAATTTGGACTACCAACATTTCAAATTCTCAGTAGCCCCCTGTGGTTATTGGCTACCATATTGAACAGCACAGCAAGGGATGCAGGACTCCTTACGGATCAACTAATCAGTGGTTCTCAACCACGGCTGCCCAGGAGAATGACTTGAATAAGAAGTTTTTAAAAGTACAGATGCCCAGGAAGGACAGCATGAGGCAAGTGAGGCACTTACCCAGAGCACAAAATTTAGGGAGCACAAAAAAGTACTCAGCAACAAAGACAAATCATGTTATAATGCAATATTTTGAAAATCAAAATTAATGCAAAAAATCCATGATGAACAAAATATCAAAATTTTAAATAAAAACATACATAGTTTTTCCTTTGCCTCAGGCTCCAATATTGTTTGGCACCAGCGCTGTACTCAGAGCCCACTCCAGACCAAATTAAACAGTATTTCTGGAGGCAGGACCCAGGCAGTACATTTTGAAAGCATTCAGGTGATTCTAATATGCAGCCAGCATTGACAGCCAATGTTCTGGTCCAGTGTCTATCCTAATACCCAAATTTCTTGATAAAAGGGTAGGCATGTAATTTCTTTTACCAAATCTCCAAAAAACAGTTTTCTCTTTCAGACTTCTAGGGATGAGTTCACAACTTTACAAATCATGGGGCAGCCATTTCCACTACTGGACAACTCCAGTGTTAACTTTTATTTATTTGGAGATAATTTTCAAAAAAGGATAAAATCATGCTTCTTATACAGATGCAAAAATAAACACAGATAAAGATTTTATCTGACAGAGGAAAATCA